>OY804595.1:1485441-1653697 GCA_963680895.1 Fragum sueziense | reverse complement strand
TATTGCTTGTATACTTTGTTTGCCACGAAACAGAGAATAAAACTATCCGCGCTAGTATATTGACTCGACTTTGTTATTTGACTAAATTCGTTTTCTATCAAATCGATTATTTTCGGCCGACCTATGCCGAATGTCCGGGATAAAACCTTAATTAAATTACGACTAACTATCGGTCCGTCGTCTGTTCGTTCACATGTTTGCGTTAACGCTCTAGCACCCCGTGAATATAAGCCTAAGATTATGTGCCTGATGGGACTTGAAAGTGTTGGGTTATGCGCCCTTGAATGTAAAAAAAAGGCCGTGTTTGATTGCAGTTTAACTCTTGTAATCGCATATATTATACAGTATCGGTCAATCAAGTTAGACAAAATGTTTTTAAAGTGACAGTTCACATTTATTTCATTTTTAAGAGTATGCCGTGATGCAAAGATTGTTTGTTCTAATGTGTATAAATGAAATCAGTTTTTTTGAAGTTGTTATCTATAAGTGAAAAATATGCCTTTAAAGTTGAAACAGGAGTGACAAATAGTATATAAATCTTAACTATTGTCCACAACAATTTGTTTAATTTTAGCACAAAAATATACATTTCTCGTAAACGGTTCAATATTTTGACTTGAAATTTTCAGAATTTTCGTAAGAAAATATGCTCTTTCAGATAGAATAAAAGTAAAATTATGTAAAAATAATTGTAAAATGTCACTTTAAGATATCTTAAATTTGCGCTATTTTCAAACAGAATTTGTTTATTCCGAGTAACCCGATCTTAAGTCGATAAATTGGTCGTTTTCGGTTTAAATCTAGTAGACACGCATATGTACCGATCGAGACAAAATGTGGTCATAGTACCGTTGATATAAAGATCCTGTATAGTTGAGAGTTATATCCCGGACATATATATATATATCCTTAACTGATTCAGTTGAATGCCTTCGGATTGAACAAAATTGTTGTTCTTCGTTTTCACTCTCGCATCAACACGCGTTGATTAAGACTCTGCGTATAAACGCTCGAGATCCTAAGATCGATGATATTTTCAGCCTGATTAGATTCGTACACGTTGAGTTATGCGCCTTGAAAATTAATAAAATGCACTTTTGACTTTGTTTTCGCGAAATCGTCCGCACATATATAAAGACCCTATATTAACAAAATGTGGTTGATTCTATATTTTCCGCATATTCTAAATGTCCCGCCTAATCCTTACCTTTTTTGTGTGTTCGCTGAATTTTATGCGACATCACTGAAAATTTCCGATGATCTAAGTTCTATGACGGGAAATGTCCATTGTTAATCCTAAATTTTGTAACAAAAGACCATCGTCAATCCTAAATTTTTACGAACTCTTAATTAAGGGTTAAAAGGGACATCTTGTTTATGGTGTATGTTTAGATAGTTTTATCAATAACGAGTTAAATTTCCATTGTCCGTTTACTTCTATTGTTAGCGGAATAATGGATTTTACGTCCCAGGTATTGTCTGAACTCTTAATTAAGGGTTAAATGGGATATCTTGTTTATTGTGTATGTTTAGATAGTTTTATCAATAACGAGTTAATTTTCCATTGTCCGTGAACTTCTATTGTTAGCGGAATAATGGGTATTACGTCCCAGGTATTGTCTGAACTCTTAATTAAGGGTTAAAGGGACATCTTGTTTACGGTGTATGTTTAGATAGTTGTATCAATAACGAGCTAACTTTCCATTGTCCGTGAACTTCTATTGTTAGCGGAATAATAGATATTAAGCGCCAGGTTCATTTTAATCACCTGGACAGGACACTCTTAGTCACAGCTCGTTAACGCCATACAGTACTTTTTATAGGCGATGACTTTGGGTCAATCATTACATATCAACGTTAATTAAGGTCTATAATGATCATCTCGTTTATGGTTTGCGTTTAGATAGTTCAGCGGCGGGATGTACTTTTTATATATGCGAGGTAAGATCGGTTTTAAAACCCTGCAGTTATTTCGCAATTCCGATCTTTTTCTCGATATGAAGGCAGTAATCTATTTTAAAGCCCGCGAAAAAGATCAACGATTAATATTCGACCTCGTTTTCGAGGCAGTTTAGACAATACGGACTATATCATCGATTAAGGGAGATTGCCCCAGTTTTTCGGAACACTCGGTCATTACTGTAGTAAATTAAATGTTTCGTACCAATATGTTTCGCTACCATATTTTCAATAATATAACGCATTATTTCAATTTACCATTTTCGACGGAAAAAGTGTATTCATTATGCGAAACTGATTTCCTCAAGATGGAAATGGAATATTTAGAGCAAGACAGTCGTAAGTGTACATGCAGTTACCACTGTTTTGCGTCATTTTATCCGTGTGTAGCCGGTAAAAATTGCTGTAATTCACTAATAAGTGCGCTGACCTATACATTTTTTGAATTATTATCAGGTCATGTCGCTTAATAAAATAAGGGAGTTTTATCAAATTCTATTAAGTAGAACTTGAAATATTTCCCAAAAAAATGTAAATTTTGACATAAAACGCTCCAGCTTCGTTGATCTAATCGAACACGTGAGCATGATGTTTTCTACATATACGCGTTTATAAAAGCACATATTTTGGGTTTTCCGTTCTAAGTAAATGAAAGACGTTACTTTAAATTTAAATTTCGGGACTAAACGATGAATATACAGCTTTTTATAGACGATTTAGTGACCTTGGACAGGTGCGTGAAATTGTGCAGTTTTTCGAAGTAGGGGTATGTGGTATAGAACAAACGATTAAATCGATCCTAAGATTTGCTTAGTTGCGCAACATTCAATTACTCGGACACAAAAGGGTTATTATCCGAGTACCGTAAGATTATCCGATATTTCTATTGTTACTTAAATGAACGGATGTTCCTTTGCGGAGACTGACTAATTCGATCAATTACTCGATCAAGATATCATTTTAGGAGATTAAAAGGGATTAAAACTGCGCATCGACGGTGTTGGGGGGGGGATTAAAATTTGTCGTTAGTCCGACCTAGATAATCCTTTCCCGAACGAGATCTAGTCTGATCGTGACGTGTGAGAAAACATTGAGAGAAAACAATAAACATTGAGAAAACAATAAACATTGAAACAAAGAAGAAAACATTGAGACAAAAGAATACATTGAGACAAAAGAAAACATTGAGACAAACAAAAAAACCCATTGAAACAAGAAAGAAAACATTGAAACAAGAAAGAAAACATTGAAACAGAAAACATTGAAACAAGAAAGAAAAACATTGAGACAAAAGAAAATGCTGATAGCAGTAATCCCTTTCGTGATACGACGTCAGCGGTGAAACGGCCTACGGCGTTCTAGATAGAACTAAAAATAGACCGTGGGGAAAACCCGACAATGGGTGTGGCTTGAAAATAAACCCTAGGAAAAACCCGAAAAATGGGCGTGGTTCGGTCGTGGTTCACCGTGATGTCACGTCCGGTATGACGTCACTGGGAATTTCCCCGGAAATGGGCGTGGCTTGGGCGTGGTCATTGGGCGTGGTCAATGGTCAACCACGCCTACTAACGTCATGGTCAATGATTAGCCACGCCCACTGCGTCATGGTCAATGATTAGCCACGCCCACTGCGTCATGGTCAATGATTAGCCACGCCCACTGCGTCATGGTCAATGATTAGCCACGCCCATTTTTAAGCATCCCAGCATCCATATGGTACTCAAATGCACTACCATAACTACTCCTAATGGTTAGTCGTTATATGTTACTGAAAGATAATATCTAACTTTTAATTAGATTGAAAACCACCTTAATATTACTAAAGATTGCTTTTGTCTATTGAATTATGCCTTTGAAACGTGTTTTCATTTCAATTGGCAAGCCAGTCGGCCATCTTGCCTTTTTATGGTTGTTGGAAATTTGGTTGGATTAAAATAAAACAAGCTAAATTCTTATTTCAAAATTATACTGAAGTGAAAAACAAATGATTTATCTTTTTTTCCTGCCATTTTCAGACAGTAAATTTTTATTTCATTGGTATTAGATTGATGGCTAAACCAGTAAAGTAGTAAATACATTTTCAAATTTGCTCATTATACGCCACTGATAACTTACCCTTGATACCGGAGGCAAAAAGCACAGCTGATACATCCTTCATCATATAGAATTGTGAAGGTCATTCATTGGTTTCTTTGTATTTTGTGCTTGTTACTCCTCTAAAACTGTTCCAAACTTACTATCATCAGACAAACCACCATTTAGGGTAAGGTTGGGCAAAACGCCCCTCGGGGTGAAACGCCCCCCCCCCCCCCCCCCACCGATTTCTCGGAAATGCCGATATGTATGACGGGTGTATGACAAACTTATTACGTTAATATGATTGTAAAAAATGTGTTGATTATGTGACAGAAAAGTTTTAGCTCTGACATTAGTCAATAAGAAAATATTTTGCAAATATCACTTTCGATCCATTTCTTGTTATTTTCTGCTGCCTTTTATTTCGTGTTACATCTGGCACGGATATATTTTATCTGACATGTAAAATATATATCTACAGTACATTATGTACATTGTGGTTTTATTGAAAAAGAAACATCTTGTAAAGTATTTAATGTATTTGGAATATTTTGATAAATGGTGAAATGGTCACTTTTGGGGCAAAACTTTCACTTATGTTTTAGTCTGTACCCACAGAACACACTTCCGGAGGTAACGATGATGGGTTTATGGGGAATCAACATTGTATACATGAAAATTATTACTAAAAATAGTCACAAATCGACATTATCAAAACGAGGCCCCCTAAATGTGCGGAGAAAACAATGACGGCGCAGGTGCATTCAATATACAGCGATAAAGAACACGTGCATTCAACATTAAAACGTTTTGGGTTCGAGAGTATTGTTACTAAAACGCTTTGGGATTGAGAGTATGTTACTAAAAATAACAAATACTAAACGTTTGAGAGGCGTTTTAACACTCCAAGGACGACTTTCGGATGCTGTTGTGTGCGGGGGGGGGGGGGGGGGTGTCTTAGATGATATAACCTAATTCCCATGCGGTTTGTTGCGTGTATTCCGCCTTACTGTGTTTCTTCCTCAGATGATGTATGACTTCTTCGAAAATTCCTCATGATTTTCTCAAAATCCCAACCGACTAGGAAAACGATCTGGATTTTTATTGTTTTTCTGATCGGCTGTGATCAATTTTTGCAACATGTACAAAAAGATTTCATCAGAGGAAAGAGTAAGGCAGGGTACATGCAGCAACTCGTTTGAAAATTGACGCAGAAATAAGAAAGTTATTGCAAAATGTCTTACCTGTTGCGAGGCAAATTTGTTTTTAGATTTACCCATCCCATCATGCACAATCTCCACCGTCAAAAGGATAACGATAAAATGCTTGTTACTAGAAATTTCTTCTTTTGACTTAATACTTTCCCAACTTTTCTCTGTTGGAGATTTCAAACCCTATTTCAAACAGATCTGTAAAGCAATGTTTTTGAAGTAGTTTCTTATATACCGTTTGGTTTAGAAGTCGGTCAAGATTCCGCGAAGTGGGATCTCGACAAGTATTATATAGTATATATTCATTTCGTGTATGTTCATTCTTTGTCAGAATTTCATCTTTTTTTATTCATTAAAGGGGCCCATTTTATGTTTTTATGCTTCCGAATTGTTCGGGAACTCATATTTGTGCATGGAAAAACAATTAGCAATGCATAAAAACCTCAATCTTGGCGAATAACCATCTTTCCTTTGCTATGGATCAATCCTTTACAAGCGTGTTTACACATTCTATTTTTACTTCAAAACAAGACAATGTCAAGGTCAACGAGTCACACCTCCGCGGTATTAATTAGCACTCTCCCTAAGAATCATGCAGGCTCTATAGAAAAGGTTAATAGTGACTTTTTCAGAATTGAAAAAATTGCTTGCCCAATTGATTAATATTGTCATAAAAGTTCGAAAGCCGAAAGGAAAGTGCTGTAGCTGTGCCGTTACCATGGCAACGGTCAGAGAAATATTTTCTCACCAAAAGGCAAGATTTCCTGTTTTTGAAACAAGGAAAAATGTACATTTCAAAGATATCAGTATATATTTACCCTTTGCTACACAAGGAGTTTTTCTGATTCAGAACTTTTATGCTTATGTTAACTATAAATTTCACGAATGGAAAAGCGGAAATAATGTTAAATTAGCAATTTTCTGTTCAAATTATCTCCTAACAGCATGGCTAGGATACAAAGTTACAACATTGGGAATATACACTGATGTGTCATGTCGTAATTGAAAAAATAAAAAATTGAAAAATGTTTCAGATTCATGGTAACCATGGTAACCAAAGTGACATAGAATTAATAAAAATGGAAAATTGACATGTTTTCAGCCATAAAATTGCAAACAAACACATAAAAACTAGCATTAATTAATATGGTATTTAAAGCATTTGTTCAAACCTGCAAATGTGCCCACTAGAATTTTGATTTTTCTTTCTCGATTTGGCTTCCATGGCAACACGAAAACAACAAATAAGCGTAAAATCACATTTTTGTTGCTTATTTTAAAAGCATATATGAAGGAAATATGTTGAGTGAAGTGAGATAATTCAAGCATAGAAACACCCATTCATGTTATGCCTACAACATGAAAAATAAAAATATACTCAAGTTATTTTATTTATTTGGTAACTATGGCAACAAACACAGGCTATGGATTGCATTTTTGCTACTATATGAACTGAGCAAATTTTTGTTCATTTTTTTCCTTACAGCATGGCTAGGATACAAAGTCTCTCCATTGGGAGTATACACAGATGGTTCCTTGCCTAAATGATAAAATAAAAAAGTCGAAAATTTTGCCAATTCATGGTATCCATGGCAACCAAAGTCACATAGAATTAGTAAAAATGGAAAATTGACGTGTTTTAAGCCATAAAATTGCAAGCAAACACATAAAAACTAGCATTAATTAATATGGTATTTAAAGCATTGATTCAAACCTGCAAATGTGCACATTAGAATTTTTATTTTTCTTTCTCGATTTGGTTTCCACGGCAACACGAAAACAACAAATAAGCGTCAAATCACATTTTTTGCTTATTTTAAAAGCATATACGAAGGAAATATGTTGAGTGAAGTGAGATAATTTAAGCACAGAAACACCCTTTCATGTTATGCCTACAAAATGAAAAATAAAAATATACTCAAGTTATTTGATATATTTGGTAACTATGGCAACAAACACAGGCTATGGATTGCATTTTGCTACTAGATGAACAGAGCAAATTTTTGTTCAAATTTTTTCCTTACAGCATGGCTAGGATACAAAGTTTCTCCATTGGAAGTATACACCGATGATCATTGCCTAAATGATGAAATAAAAAGTCGAAAATGTTGGCGATTCATGTTATCCATGGCAACCAAAATGACATAGAATTAGTAAAAATGGGAAATTGACAAAATTTAAGTCATAAGATTGCAAACAAACACGTAAAAACTGGAATGAATTAATATGCTATTTTAAGCATCGATACAATCATAAACATGTGCACACTATGAATCTGACTTTTTTCTTAATTTGGTTTCCATGGCAACACAAAATCAACCAAAAAGCATAAAATTACAGTTTTGCTTATTTTTAAAGCATAGTTGAAGGGAATATGTAGAGTGAAGTGAGATCTTTTAAGCTACTCTATCATATTATGCCTACAAAATGGAAAAATATACTACAGTTATTCATTCATATTATAACCATGGCAGCAAACACAGGCTGTATTTTGCATTTTTGATAGTACATGAACTAAGCAAATTTCTGTTAACATTATCTGGTAACAGCATGGTTAAGATACAACGTTTCAGTATTGGGAATATAAACTGATGTATCATGTCCCAAATGAAAATATAAAAACATGCAAAATGATTCAGATTCCAGGTATCCATGGTAACCAAAGTAACATAGAATTAGTAAAAAAAATGGAAAACTGGCATAATTAAAGCTGAAAAAAAAACAGTTTTAAATTAGTATAAATCAATATGATATTTTAAAAATCAGTACAAACCAGAAAATGTAAACACTAGCATGTTTGATTTTGTTTTTGAATATTGTTTCCATGGCAACATGAATATCACCACAAAGCACGAAATCAGTTTTTCCTCATTCGTAAGCGCAATTTAAGGGAAAATATTGTGTGGATTGATTTAGATCCAGCTTAGATGTATAAAATTATCATATGCCTTCTAAATGGGGAAAAAAACTTTCATACTCAAGTTATTTTATTCATCTGGTAACCATGGCAATGTATAAGAACTATATTTTGCATTCTCGCTACTATATAAACGTTCTGATCATTTTTCCCAAACAACAAAGCTAGGATACAAAGTTTCAGCACAGGCTTTATAAACTGATTCACCATGTTCTACATAAAATAGTAAAAAGTCAAAAACGTTTCAGATTCATGGTATCCATGGTAACCAAAGTGGCATAATTGGTAAAAATGGAAAATTGACATAATTTAAGCAATAAGATCTTAGGTCCTGCATACACAAACATCTCGTCACAGTTTTGTTAAACAAATTGCTAACAGAAATATAGTTTGTTTGCTATGGTTACTAAAATCTAAGATATTCTGAGTGACATTAATTTAGCTTTAAATAAAACTAGAACTAACACAAAGCAGACAAATACCCCTCACTAGCACCTTGTCACTGAGAAAGTGCTATAGGTGAAGAGATTCTTTAGTTGGAGCTAAGAAACAGATTTTAAACAAAGTCCAAATGTGACGTTGACATTTGAACTTCGTGACCCAGAAGCAATAGGGCTGCTCCTTGGGTTAAGGGCAACAGCTGTGTAAAGTTTCATGATCCTAGGTCAAACGGTTCTCAAGCTAGAGAACGGAAACGAAAAAGTCTTCAGACGGACAGACGGATGGATGGACGGACGGACAGACAGACAGACATGGCAAAATCAGTATACCACCTCTACTTCTTGGGTCATGGGCAACAACTGTGTGAAGTTTCATGATCCTAGGCCAACCGGTTCTTGACTTAGAGCACGGAAAACGGATTTAAAATAAAGTCCGAATGTGACTTTGACCTTTGTAACCCAAAAAGCACAGGGCACCTTCTTGGGTCATGCGCAACAACTGTCTAAAGTTTCATGATCCTAGGTCTACTAGTTATTGACTTAGAACACGGAAATGGACGGACAGAAAGATAGACATGGTGAAACCAATATACCCCCCTCTACTTCGTGGGTGGGGTATAAAAAGAGTATTTTAAGCCTTATGCAACATATGCATTGAAAATAGACGCCTTTATTATAAGGAGATAATTCAGTATAGTTCCTGATTTTTGCTGCCATGGTTACAACAAAAAGAAACATTTAGAGTTTTTCTTAATTGTCTGTATTTATAAAACAATTGATTACAATTAAGGCGATGTAATCATGTTTTATACATGTTTTGATTTGGAGATAATTATATTGGAAAAAGTCGTTTTTGGTTGTTTCCTTGTAAAATCGTTGACAGTTTAATAGCATGATTACCATGGTAACAAGAATTACAAACATTTTGTCATTTTTCCTTGGTATTTAAAAAGCATAAATAAGTCAATATAGCAACATATACTTTGATTATATTCATCTCTGAAGCCATGAGATAAGATGGTTTGAAAATATATTTTTGCTAGATTGGTGACAGTTCCATGGTTTTGTTGCCATGGTTACGAAAAACAGAGACGTTTTAATAAATTTTGATATTAGCTTTTTAAAAACAAGTGATTGCCATTAAGGCATAAGAGGCATTGTTCATGTTCACCTTTGTTGTCAGGAGATATGATGGTATGAACATGTCATTTTTTTTTGTAAAAATTGGTAATTGTACCATCATTTGGTTGCCATGGTTACAAGAATTAGATATATTTTGAGTTATTTTATTAATGGCTTTTTAAAAACAAGAGGACCATGATGGTCCTATATCGCTCACCTGAACCAAAATGATATGAGCAACACTTTTGTTCAATTCAATTAATATTTATGACTTTAAGACTGAAAACGATCTTAAGGTATATGACCCATCATTAAAAACTCTACTTTCTATCCATGGGACATGCATCAAATTACACTCACTTGTAAATACACTTCAAATAAGTTGATTCACTGTGCCAGATTTCAAGGTTATGCTTCAAGAAGAGAATAATTTACCAATATCTTTTTACTCTATATTCATATGCAAGGGGGTAATTTAGAATATTTTTGTCAAATATTTCCATAATTATGCATTAATTCAAAATTCTAAACCGTTCAAAATGCTTATGTTTGTATTTGGAATGGAAATATAACACAGATTATGATTTACTGGCACTTTTCAAATTTCACCTCTGGCTCGTTGGTGCTAATGATGGGTTGTATACGTTAAAGTCAATAACGTTGTGAAAATCCAACTCATTCGAGATCTTACGGTGCCCAACATTGTGTCCAAGTTTTGTCTTGATTGATAAATAATTTTAGATTCTAGAGTATAAACAAAGTCAAAAAGAGCCGAAAACGACAATTTTAACAAATTCAAGGGCACATAACTCTCAACTTTCTGATCAGATCAGACTGAAAATTGATCTCATCCGAGATCTTATGGTCTCCAACATTGTGTCCAAGTTTTGTCTTCATTGGTATATAATTGTAGATTCTAGAGTGTAAACAAGGTCGAAAACATGCGAAAACAGCAATTTTGCCGAATTCAAGGGCACATAACTCTTGTCTTTCTAGCCAGATCTGACTGAAAATAAAACTCATCCGAGATCTTATAGTCTCCAACATTGTGTCCAAGTTTTGTCTTGATTGATAAATAATTATAGATTCTAGAGTGTAAACAAGGTCGAAAACAGGCGGAAATGGCAATTTTGTCGAATTTAAGGGCACATAACTCTCGTCTTTCTGGTCAGATCAGACTGAAATTAAAACTCATCCGAGATCTTATAGTCTCAAACATTGTGTACAAGTTTTGTCTTGATTGATAAATAATTATAGATTCTAGAGTGTAAACAAGGTCGAAAACAGGCGGAAATGGCAATTTTGTCGAATTCAAGGGCACATAACTCTCATCTTTCTGGTCAGATCACACTGAAAATCGAACTCATCCGAGATCTTATAGTCTCCAACATTATATCCAAGTTTTGTATTGATTGGGCAATAATTGTAGATGCTAGAGTGTAAACGAAGTTAAAAACAACATTTTTCGTGATTCAGGGGCAGATAACTCCGCACTTATTGGCCCGATCTGGCCCATAATCGAACTCATCCGAGAACTTATGACCATACTTGCTTTGACCAAGTTTGATCAAGATTGGCCAATTTTTGTGGATGCTAGAGTATAAACACCAAATTGTGGACAGACGGACAGACGGACAGACGGACAGACAGACAGACGGACAGACTGACAGACGGACAGACGGACAGACGGACAGACGGACGGACGACGGACAAAAAGCGATCACAATAGCTCACCTTGAGCAATTTGTGCTCAGGTGAGCTAACAACTACTTGCCATTAAGGTATCATATGCATTGTTCATATTTAACTTTATTGAAAGAAGAAAATTTGGTTTGAAAATATATTTTTTTGTTAAATTGGTGACATTACCATCCTTCGGTTGCCATGGTGATGAACAATAGAAGCGTTTTGAATTATTGTATTCTTTTCTGTGAAATTGCATGTGATGACCAATTAGACAGTATATTCATTGTTCATAATCAACTTTGCTGTAAGGAGATATTTCAATTTGAAAATGTCATTTTTTGTCATATCGGTGATGGTGCTATCATTTGGTTACCATGGTTACAAAAAATAGAAACATTTTGAGTTAATTCATTATTGTCTTTTAAAAATCAAGGATTTATCATTTATGCACTATAGGTATTGTTCATATTCGTCATTACTTTTATGAGATATTTGTGATTGAAAATGTCATTTTTTTTGTAAAATAGGTGACAGTTCCATGTTTTGGTTGCTATGGTTACAAAAAAATAGAAACATTTATTCTTGATTTTTCGAAAACAAGAGTTTGTTATTTAGAAACCATATGTATTCTTCATATACAAGGATGCTGTTAGAAGATAATTTGGTTTGAAAATGTCAAAAATTTGAAAATTGAAATTTTGATTTCAGTGATAGAACTTCGGTTGCTATGCAACATAATGTAAAAGATATTTTGATTTTTCTATACAAAAACAAATGCACCTAGTGTCATACTTGATATAATAATAATAGAACAGACAATCTAAACAATTATCATATCTCAAACACCAGCCTCAAAAATGTTAATTTCCTAATTTTCATTCAGGGGTTTTCTTCCAATCTCCGGAAAATTTTATTTCTTGGTTTCCATGGCAACGGCTGTCAGAAAAAAGGAACTCTCTTGGTTTTGCAAGTTTTTTGACATATCTGATTAAATGAAGGTAAAATGAATGATTTCTGAGAGTAGTCACTATTAACCTTCTGCATGATCCTTAGGGAGAGTGCTAATTTTAACACACACCGTACAACCGGTGTAACGTAGTAAAGTGACCCCCATAGAATACTGACCCCCCGGTCACTATTCTATATAGAATACTGACCCCTCGGTCATAATATTATGACCGGGGTGTCATAGTATTATGACCTACCCACACGTAGAAAAGTGACCCCTTACGTAGAATTGTGACCCCCATAAAATATCGACCCCCTTCTCCACATACACACCAAAAGTCTTACTCTATCATAGACCCAACTATGGTAGACATACAACATAATTATCTTCATCGATAGGCATCAGAGATGCAATGGCACTCGTCCGTGCATGCGTCTGTCCGTACATGTACAGAGCGTTTTGACCGCAACTTTTCATTCATTATTGGGCGAACCCGATTAAAACTGGCTAGTTAGACGCTTCCACCTTAAACTCCATGCTGTTTTCAACTGTTATGGTCATATTGCGGCGGCTGGAGCACCTACTATGGATTCCTGATATTTCTAGCACCCGTACTACCAAAAAATACAAACAGACCACCCTGCTGCTCTCTCATATAGATGATTCACACCCATTGGTGAGAGACAAATGACTTTTGCCAAATGTCAGAATGGCTACATGCCGAACCAGGTTCGAACTCACGACCCCTTGATTGACAGACCCCGACGTTACCAACTAAGCTATCCGGTCTCGGAGCAGCTGTATTGGTTCTTAATCGTATGCACAGTAGGCGTACAGTATGTTCATGGATCGAACTACTACCGACGTATATTTGTATGGAAAGGGTAAATGGTTTTCAAAGGTTTCTGACCGAAAATCACTTGTCACTCAGCGTTGTGAGTTCGAAGCCTACCAGAGATATGTATGTGTGTCTGCCATACGCACTTTCCTACCTAGCGGATGCATACTAGAGTGACTATGTTAACATTTAGTCACTTTGAATAGCGAGATAGTTATCTAGGCTTCTCAATCTGATTAAAATCCTGTGTTGACTTGACAGTAAATCTGACAGGCAACAGCAGGGGGTCATCTTCTGTGACCCTTTTTCTGACCAATCAAATAAACACTTCAACGATTGGCGAAGTGATTTAATCCGAAAACTAGGTCACGATGATGTCACATTTCAGTGTAGAACCATGTGTTTGTCATGGGAAGGTATACTATAGTAAGTAACCCGTCACGCTAAAGGGGGCGTAATGGGAAGTCCATAAAACTTAATATAGAGAAATAACCCAGACTAAAAAGGCGTCAAGCAGCTGTCGCAATTGGAAAATAAAGTTGTAGGATATGAAAAAAATAATTAATCGAATATAGAATTTCATTGAATTCTGTCTAGATTAAAAGAAATACATGTATGTATGCGAAAAAACTTCTACAATTAGGCCCCTTTTTCATATAACACAGCATCAAATTGAGAAACAGAGAGAAAAGGTTCTTGGCAGAATTTCACGAAGTTCATATTGAAGTTTCGTCCAATTTGGTACAAGAGTTGTAGAGATTTTGCTTCGGGTAGACTTAAAGATCTAGACGCAATGTTATTATATACATTTAGTCCCCTTTTCACATGACAGGATTTTTGTACATGATTTATTAATTATATAAGCTACAGAACATCTCATTCATCACTGAAAAACAAAATTTCATTTGATTATGTTCATTTAATTACTAGTAAGAGAAATTAGAGAAACACTAATTTCTACATTAAGGCCCCTTTTTCTGTGACGTAGCCTCAATTTGAAAAAAAATCGAGAACACTGACTCAAAAGGTATTCATGGATTATACATGTGTAGTTTCATTGAATTTAGGCTAAAGGTTGCTGACATCTGACTGTATATAAACGGAAAGACAGACGGGCGGACGGAAGGACGAACGAACGGAAGGATAGCATGGCGACTAAATGCTCCCCGAAACTTTTTTCGAGGAGCGTAATAAACACGGATGTGATTTGAAACGACATGTATACATTTAGTGTATGTTAAATTAGCAATTTAAACTAGGTGGGGGTCAGTATTTTATAGATAAAACCAGGGGGGTCGTTATATTACATGGGGGTCAGTATTTTATAGAAAGGGGTCAGTATTCTATATAGTAAAGTGACCGGGGGGTCAGTATTCTATGGGGGTCACTTTACTACGTTACAACGGCTGTGTCGATGACTGTGACCTTATTTGCGAGGAATACGTGAAAAGGTTTATTTTGTACAAGCACTGGAAATTTATACGCGTATTTATCAACTATAGAATACCAAAGATTCTTTCGTTTATTTATAAAAGTAAATTCATTTGACCTACCATGCACATGACATCAGATGCCGAATCTGTCTTCGCTGACTTTCGACGCAGCCGGTTGTACGGTATGTTAAATCTCGCTGAGCACAGATGACGTATCTCTGACGTAATTGATTTTTGAAGGTTGAGCATATGTAGCCGTTACAAAACAAAAACAAGGACGCCAGCATGTTATTAATTGACTTGGATTTTCATACTTAATAAAGCTCGTGGAGTGCTAACAATAGACATAAATGATCTACCCCTTCAGGTTGGTAATTTCATACGTTATTTCTGGTTTGTAATTATTGTGCTGTTTGCATTTTCGACAGCCTATCTCGTCCCCCTTTAAGGTGACTAGCAAATATTAAATTTTATTCTGATAAGGATTTGTGTTTTTCTTTTTAACCCATTTCCAAACAGTTCATTGATTGGAGGACCTTAGTACAGATTTTAAGTTTAAAAAATGAAGCAAAGTAAGAAACGCGGATATCTAGCATTTTCTGATTTTCTTTCAATATTTTCCATGCTATAATAAACAAATGTAGGCATCATTTTTAATGTTAAATTGTGTTTCTTTGAATTTGCAGGTCGTTTGGTGACCTTAATAAACCCTTGTCCTACTGACTATAAGTTTTGTTTCCAATAATTTGCTCAAGTTTTTGCCACAGAAATGGAGTAGAAAGCAGACAGTGCAGTCTAAGATTAGATTGCACGTCTGTACAGGCCGATCTTAGACTATTCTGCCAGCCAAAGCTTTTGTCGCAACAGATAATTGACGTGAATACCATGAGAAGGGTTAATACGGACGAAAAGGCAGCGAAGCAGCCTTGAGTCCGTCTATAGATTGAAATTTAAACGGAAATAAAAATGTCGGAAACCCTCTGTTTTTTTCAATGTTAAGGACAGATCCTCCATTTATTTTCCACGGTAAGAATTTTTTTTATTTTTTCTGTACTGATATTTGAATATATGAGAAGTAAAAATATGACTTAAAAACTATAGGTCACCAAGCGAATTAAAAAGTTATTGAATTTCAAGGGAGACTATTCTTGTCTAAAATTGCGAAAATGAGGTGTCACTTAAATACCCACAAAAAGGTGTTCGAAATGACTAGGATTACATAAATAAGTCCTTATTGTGTTCAATATGTTTTATTCTGTCTAAATGAGTATCAATTTTGGGAAATTTAGTGATGATTTTGAAATTTTTAGTAAAACATTCTTTCAAAAGTAGCTGAAATTGCTCTTTTTTCGCAACGTTTCTGATAATAAAAAATATTCCAGCGGTACGAATTTTTTCTTTTTTGGTATAGACATAGTGTAGCAGGAGTGCTTTGGGTCATATAAAGGAAAGGGTCAAATTCAAGATAAGTAACTCTTACATGTACATGCAGGTTTCTAAAAGTGCTATTATTAAATCTGGTCCAAGATTAGAGAGTTTGCTATTTAGGTTATTTCATTAATGTTATGAATCTATGGCTTATTTCTAGTAATTTAATCTGTTTGGTTTAATTATTTAGTAATAATGCCATGGATTCAACATTAAAATATGCAAATTAGGCATTAGCAGAGTAATATGTACTGTCCACATATGTAAACTGAGTGAGTGTATGCAAGCATTGCTAGCACGGGTTACACAGGTAGATTTTACCTATATCTATTACTAGCCACTTTATACATAGGGGTTAATTTCATAGGGATGCACTTATTTCTTACCTTTCCAAATTGTTAGGATCTATTTCTAAATTGTTAGGCTCTTTTGATAACTCTAAAATTAAATTATATAAACTTTTCCTCTGAATAAAATGATTGAACGAGAAATACTGTGTTTCTTCAACTTTAGCCGCTCTTAGGAGAAATCATGAATCCGTCTTAAACCAGGCTGTTAAATATACCAGTCACCCTGGGCGTCGGCGTCTAAACAGTCCGGTTACATTTTGGGGGCTCGTCCGTTCTTTTCTTCGTAAGGGGGTAAAAGTGGAGTTGTTCATTAGGGGGAGGTTTTTTCTCTTTTGTTTCGCCCTTTTAGGGGAAATAATTGTTATAATGGCACAAGGTTATGGGAATCCTTTGGGAATTTCGCCACAAGTAAAATTCACTGATGACTTCGAGGGAAGTGATAGAATGTCATTGTGCTCAGGATTTCAAGATGTCTTGCAAAATCAAAGTACTGAGGGTACTGCAAATCAATTTCAAAGTAATTTACAGAATCAAAGTACCGGGGGTACTGAGAATCGATTCCAAGCTTACTTGCAAAATCAAAGTACCGGGGTTACTGATTTTCCATTTCACATTAACTTGCAGAATCAAAGTACAGGGGGTACTTATTGTCCTTTGGGTGAAAGTTTCACAAGCGCGCATCAAGTGCCTTATAACCTATCCAGTGTTAGTCAAGCGTTAAATAATAATTCTTCTAGTAGGACTTACCGTCACTTTAAGGAACCTGATAAATTTGACGGGGTCTCAGCTGACTGGGTAGATTACATTGTTCATTTCGAAAGTGTAGCGAAATGGAATGCATGGTCCCAAATTGAAAAGGCCCAACAGTTAGTCATGAGTTTAAGGGGTTCAGCTCAGAAAATACTTAGTGATTTACATCCGGGTCAACTTGGGGATTATGATACCCTGGTCTCTGTGCTTTCCAATCGGTTTAATCCAGCTGAACGTGTGAGTGCGTATCGTTGTGAATTTCGTAACCGTAAGCAACTAAGGCTCGAATCAGCTGCCGATTTTGGATATTCACTCCAAAAACTTTGTGTTAGGGCTTATCCTACTTTGTCACCAGATGCAAGAGAGATTTACATAGTGGATCAATTCATTCATGGTCTTCTTAAACCGGAAATGCGAATGCATGTTCAATTCAGGCATCCAATTAGTATCAACTCAGCTATTGCATTGGCGGTTGAGTTTGAAGCAGTCGAATCAACACAGGGTATACTTAGGAAACCTAGGTTCGATTCTGAGAATTATTGCAACCATATTCAGAGTTTCCATTTACGACGTAAAAGTATCTGTATACGCATGAAAATCAGCTCGGACGCAAAATTTTTATACTCGTCGCGTCCATGGGACGCAAAATAAAAATGAGAGGCAAAAACAATGTATTTTCATAATTCTTCCGCAGAAATGTCAGATAACTAGCGAAAACAATCCAAAATGTTTCAAAGTACGACAGATTTGAAGCAAAGTCACCGGTTTTCCAAAGTTACTATAAATAGACTTCACCAACGTCTAACCGAAAATTTGCGATTGTTGGCAATGGGATTCCCGCTTTTTCGTCTGGTACCCGAGCTGTCTAAGGTATTGTTTGTGGGCAATTTGATAGTCAGAAACCAACTGTTACTTTCATTTTGTATATGATAATGGCTTTTCAAACAAAGAAAAAGAAACACTCGCGGTCTCTTCAAGACCAGTGGCTTGCCGATCCGGCGTTCAAAGATTGGCTGATAAAAGCTGCTGCAGATCACAAAATTTGTGATAACTTAGGTATAAAACTTGAGAATATCTTGGAAAACATTGAGGCAAATTGAAAAAAATGCTTATTATTAGCAGTTTCTTCTTTTGCTTAAATGTTTCCCCAAGTCACTTTAACTCGGAATATCAATACTAGGTCTTGTTTGGGAAAGGGCTTTTAAGCCCGTTCAAGTACAACAATTAATTTGAAGATGATTTGTGGAAGTCAAAATTGGACTCAACTGAAAGTGGTTGGGACTCAACTTTTTTACTGCACTGGGTCCAAGGGACTCAATATTTTTTTATGTAAATGGAAACACTGCTATTGCTAGTAGTGAGACTAAAAAAGATGGAAAAATGGAAGAAGCTGTGCATTTGTTAAAAGATCTTAGGACTTCTTTCAACAAAAGTCGTAGTCGTTCAAATAGTAGGGAGTCAGTCAATAGAAAGCCTTTTAAAGACTTCAGAGAATGTTTTAAATGTAGAGGGAGAGGTCATATTGCCTCAAATTGTCCTTTAAATGATCCAGAAAGCTCAAAGCTTACATCAAATGATCAAGATAGGAAAATTGTTTTAAACAACGTGAAGTCAAGGTCATGTTTATTTACTAGTTTAACATTCAATCACTTTTGCTGTAGTGCTTTAATTGACTCTGGTTCAGCTGCAAGTATCTTGTCTGCTGACTTTGCAAGAAAGATAGGGATTGACTTAAACTCTCTTGGGGGAGACTTGCAAGGGCTCACAACTGCTAATGGTGAAAACTTAGTTGTTTTAGGCAAAGTTGTATTAACCTTTGAAATAAATGAAATTCCGTTTCAATTGGAGTTTGTTGTAGCAGAGATTGATGAATTGCAGGCAATACTAGGTCAAGATTTCTTAGAACTGAATGATGCAAACGTTAGTTTTGGCAAAGCTACCATGCAGATAAGCCGAAATAAGTTCAAGTTGTTACGTTATGATAGTGATAAGTCAACCAGAATACGGATAGAGGAGTCTGTTAGAATCAAACCAAACACTGAAACTACCGTAAATGCTAAAATTGATGGTGTTTTTAGATATCAGGAGGGGATAATTGAACCATATCCAAACCTTTTAAAAAGGGGGCTTTTAGTAGCTAGGTGTGTTGTTGATCCTGATCGAAAGCATATACCTGTAACATTCATAAACTTGACTGAAAAGCCAATTAAACTTCAAAGTAGATTAGCAGTTGGCAATGTTCAATTGGTTAATGATGCTCAGCAAATAGATACTCACACTGACTCAGAACAAAAAGAGGCAGAATTGCCGGAACATTTGCAACCATTGCTTGATCAAGCATCCGACACACTTAACACAGATCAGTTAGGGAAATTAAAAGAACTACTCTTTAAATTCCAAGATATTTTTGTTGATGCCTCTGGGAAAATTTCCCACACTGATTTAGTTCGTCACCACATAAATGTAGGCGATGCGGAACCTATAAAAATACCTGCTAGAAGAGTGCCATTAAGTCAACGCAATGTTGTCGAGACTGAAATTAAGAAAATGCTTGAACAGGATATCATTGAACCAAGTCAAAGTGCATGGGCTTCGCCTATTGTGCTCGTAACTAAGTCTGATAACTCTGTTAGATTCGCTATTGATTTCCGAAAGGTCAATGCCGTTACGAAAAAGGATGCATATCCGTTACCCAAGATCGGTGAAGCTCTTGATACTCTTTCAGGTGCAAAATATTTCTGTACCTTAGACATGGCTAGTGGCTATTGGCAAGTGAAGATGAATGACAAAGATAAACATATAACAGCATTTAGTTCTCACGTAGGGTTATACCAATTCAAGGTCATGCCCTTCGGGCTTTGTAACGCCCCGGCAACCTTTGAAAGGCTTATTGAACTTGTTTTAAGAGGTATGCAATGGAAACAATGTCTTTGTTATCTTGATGACATAATAGTTTTTGGATCTTCGTTTAATGAAACTTTAGAAAATTTGTCTGAGGTGTTCAGTAGATTCAGACAAGCGAATTTGTGTCTAAAACCAAAGAAATGTCACCTATTTAAGAGACAAGTCCATTACCTTGGCCATATGGTTTCTGAAGAAGGAATAGCGTGTAACCAAGACAAGATTAAGGCAATTCTAGAGTGGCCAATACCAGTAAATAAAACTGAAATTAAAAGCTTTTTAGGAATAGTAAATTATTATAGAAAATTCATACCAAATTGTTCTGCATTATCAGCGCCATTAACTGAGTTGACAAAAAAGAAAAACAAATTTGTTTGGTCTGAAAAGTGTCAAAAGGCTTTTGAAGGTCTAAAGCAGCAGTTAGTTACTCCTCCAATACTTGCATTTCCACGTTCTGAAGGATTGTTTATACTAGATACCGATGGTTCTCAGCTAGGAGTTGGTGCAGTTCTGTCACAGGTTCAAGATGGTCAGGAACGGGTTATCTCGTATGCTAGCAAATCTTTAAGCTCGTCACAGAAACGGTATTGTGCTACCTATCTAGAGCTTTTGGCAGTAGTTACGTTTGTAAAACATTTCAGACATTACTTGTGGGGTCGGCACTTTTTGATTCGTACGGACCACGCTTCTCTAGTATGGTTGAAGAACTTCAAGGAACCTGAGGGTATGTTAGCTAGGTGGTTAACTGTGTTGGAGACCTATGATTATGAAGTACAGTATAGAAAGGGGTATCAACACGCAAATGCAGACGCTTTGTCGCGTATACCAACAAAGAAGCGCAAGTGCAACAGAGATTCTTGTGGAGATTGTTCTGGTTCTCTGGTAAAAACAGGCAATATTTTGCCTTTTCCTCCAGAAAGTCAATTAGTTGGGTCTAAAGTGGAAAAGGTTGGAGATCATGGGAAAATTACTTGTAATGTGTTGCATCTTGATGGTAATTCAGGGGTTTCTGAACAGAAGGATGAAGATACTAGTGTCTTGCAACCAAGGTGGATAAAGAAATGGTCTAAACAGGAACTAGTTAATTTGCAAAGTGAAGATAGGGATATTGCTGTAATCTGCAATTTTAAACAAGGTTCAGATATCAAGCCAGATAAACGTGATATTCAGCCATTTAGTATGAATGTTAGGACACTTTGGAGTGTTTGGGAGTCACTTTATTTGGAAGAAGGTGTTTTGTATCGAACAGGTGTTCATGGGCCGAGATTAGTTCTTCCTGATTCATTGAGAACAGAAGTATTTAAGCAGTTACACAGTAGTCGAGTCGCAGGTCATTTAGGACGGGATAGAACCATAAGCTCGGTTAAGCAAAGGTTTTACTGGCCTGGGTTGAGTAGTGATGTGAAACGTTGGGTTCAAACTTGTAGTATGTGTGCTCGAAGGAAAGCCGGTCCAGGTTCTGGGAAAGCTAGATTGCAACAAGATATATCATATCAAGTTTTGGATAGAATTGCTTTGGATATAATGGGTCCTTTACCAGAAACTGCAGACGGGAATCTTTACATTATGGTAGTCAGTGATTACTTCACTAAATTCACGGAGGCTTATGCTTTGAAAGATCATACAGCTTTGACTGTAGCTGATAAGTTAGTGACTGAATTCATATGTAGATATGGTGTGCCAAGGATCATTCATTCTGATCAAGGTCCAGAATTTGAGTCCAATTTGTTCAGTAGAATGTGTGAAAATCTCGGTATAGAGAAAACAAGAACTGTTCCATATAATCCTAAGTCAGATGGTTTAGTTGAGCGTCATAATAGGACTATTCAATCAATGCTTGCCATGTTTGTCAATACTGCTAGAAATGACTGGGATGATCATCTCCCATTTGTGATGATGGCATATAGGGCTTCTTGTCACGACAGCACAAAATGTTCGCCGAATCTTCTTATGTTTGGTAGAGAGATAACATTTCCGGTTGATCTAATGTTTGGTGATTGTCCTGACAGAGATAACTTTATTTGTCCTTCTGAATACGTTGAATGGTTGAGACAGTCAGTTTCATCTTCCTTTGATGTAGTGGCAGAACATTTAAAAGAAGCAGCTTCTCGCCAGAAGAGGGCATATGAAAAGGGGTTGAAACCTAGGGTTTTTGATGCTGGTATGGTAGTTTGGCGTTGGTACCCACCGACAGCTGGTGTTAAGTAAGGTCTTGGTTGGACGGGTCCATATGAGGTCTTAGACAGGTTGACATCTGTCACCTATCGGATCAGACACATAGTAACTGGGAAAGTCCTGGTAGTTCATGTAGATCACTTAAAGGAATGTTTGGCTGATTTAGAAGAGTTCAGACAGGTTGAAAATGCAATTGAGGAGGTCGATTTCTCTTTACCAGTAGATCTTCAAGAGCCTATTGAACCTTTTTCAAAATCCTGCAATGAACAGTGCACATGATGCAAGTCCTTATATTACCCGTATAGGAAGAAGAATTAAGCCAAAGGTTCCGTTTTCACCTTCATAAAAAGAAATTGAATAGTAGATCAGAAAGGTTCATTTCATTTTTTCATGTCGTTTATTGTTGATCTGTTGTTTGTAAATTATTTCGCAAGGTAATAGTCATTACCGCGTTTTGCTAATTATATGTTTAAAATCATTATGTTCGAGGAAAGGTGTTATATTACAAAAAGAACTAGTAATTTTTTTATTAATATAAGTGACCATGTACATGTACTTATAATTAAATCCTTAAATGGGTCAAAGCATTATGCTTAGAAAGTTTTACTTCATAAAATATGCATTTATGCTAGGTTCAGAACAACAACATCTATATTGACATTTGATTTGCTAAATTAGGCAGCACGCGTCATCCTAATGCAATCTTTTTGTCTATATCGAAAGCCTTGAGGGGTGTTATCTCGGAAATGCTTGTTTGTTCAGTCCGAGAGGATCTGGTCAATTTATGCATCTTTTGTGGGGTTATAAGTCGTATTTAAAGAGTAAAGGTTGATATATAGCATTAAGTAAACAGGCTACTTTAGCCTAGATGGGAAAGGGGAATAATACACTGTTTATTACGATACTTGTATACTCAGTAAATTTTTGAACGGTTGAGTGATTCAGAACAACAATTACCATAATAGTCTATGTGTTGGTAACACTGTTGACGTTACAACAACTAACATGTAGCTATTGTCAGTAACCTTTATGGGCATTATCTCGGAAATGTTTGTTGTTCAGGCCGAGAGGATCATTTCGGGTGTTCAATTGTTTAATGAATATACATACATATCTGTGTTCAAGGCATGGGTAGACACACAGGCCAACTTGGCCTCAATCACCCAAAACCTTACACACACTTCTTTTTCAGTAAAATGTCGGTTGAAATACTGGAGGGCGTAAGAGAAGAAGTAAACGACTTCATGGAGGCGGAAAAGCCGATCTGGCCAGATAAGCCAACGAGATGTCCAGTAGGCGGGTGTGGTGACCACGAGTATCCACGGTGGGCAGCGTTTAACAGGCACTGGATGCAGAGGCTTGAGTCACCGGTTATAACAATCTTCAAATGCTCAGACTGTGGGGTGAAATTTGCCAGAGCTGACAATGCCCGTCGCCACATCAGGGGCAAGGAAGCCGTCTTGGAGGAGAGCCAGGAGATGGCTAGGAACTATATCGACCCCAAAGGCATCTTGCCTTACCGGGTCGATCATCGCCAGAGGCTGAGGGATAAGCGAAACCGGGAAGCGATGGACTCGGAGGCATCTCGATTGGAGACGGAGAGAGCCGACTGTCGGGACGAGGTTGTTGTGTTTGGACAAGGGGGCGAGACATATGGAAAGGTTTTCAAGAAAAAGAGACATTGACGAGATCTGGGTTATTGTTTTTTTTTTTGTGTGGATTAGTGTATTTAACTTCAGAATGCCGGTGTTGTTGTAAAATCTCGTAACTGAAGCTTTAATTAAACTGTAGTTACCATGTTTTACAATAACATTGACAAAATACTAATGCTTGTTCGAAATTACATCACTATTTACTTGATAAAAATATCCCTATTATACTTTATAGATTTATTCTAAATTTCTTTATTAACCATTGTCTCAGTAGAATATAGCTGGAGGCTTAGATGAAATATTACAACATTACAATTTAAATGAAATTACACTTAAATCTCAATATTTATTCCCTTCTAGGAAATATGTTTTATTGCTATATATTTAGCCTTACTCTATTTATGTTCATGAGTAGACAGGAGTTGTTTTGGATGGAACAATTTATTATTGTTGCATCTATCACAATTGCTTGTGCATCACTTTGCTGTTGAATTAGTCTAGTTACCATCTTGTACTACTGTAAGTGATGTTTGAATGTATTGGCATGTTTGATTTGGAAAAATATTTGTTATTAAATATTTTTTTTATGGGAGGGGCAAATGTAGCAGGAGTTCTTTGGGTCATATAAAGGAAAGGGTCAAATTCAAGATAAGTAACTCTTACATGTACATGCAGGTTTCTAAAAGTGCTATTATTAAATCTGGTCCAAGATTAGAGAGTTTGCTATTTAGGTTATTTCATTAATGTTATGAATCTATGGCTTATTTCTAGTAATTTAATCTGTTTGGTTTAATTATTTAGTAATAATGCCATGGATTCAACATTAAAATATGCAAATTAGGCATTAGCAGAGTAATACGTACTGTCCACATATGTAAACTGAGTGAGTGTTTACAAGCATTGCTAGCACGGGTTACACAGGTAGATTTTACCTATATCTATTACTAGCCACTTTATACATAGGGGTTAATTTCATAGGGATGCATTTATTTTTTACCTTTCAAATTGTTAGGATCTATTTCTAAATTGTTAGGCTCTTTTGATAAATCTAAAATTAAATTATATAAACTTTTCCTCTGAATAAAATGATTGAACGAGAAATACTGTGTTTCTTCAACTTTAGCCGCTCTTAGGAGAAATCATGAATCCGTCTTAAACCAGGCTGTTAAATATACCAGTCACCCTGGGCGTCGGCGTCTAAACAGTCCGGTTACAATAGTGCTTGGTCATACCTACAAAAACAAAAAAAGAAAAATATATCAAACCAAGCGTTTTTCTTAGTTATAAGTAAAATCTTGTTTACTTTTTACAGCTCTGTCCGAAATTGTTTCACTACTTTTATCCATTTTTAGGTCACCTGACCGAAGGTCATGGTAACCTATTGCGACCGTGTTTCGTCCATCGTCGTGCGTCGTGCGCCGTGCGTCGTGCGCCGTGCGTTAACTTTTAACATTTTCGACTTCTTCTTGAGAACCATTGTACGGATTTCAACCAAACTTGGCAGGAGACATCCCCATGGTAAGCCGCTCCAGATTTGTACAAATCATGGAGTTACCTCCCTTTGGGGCCCCATAAGGGGCCAAAAAGGGGTAAAATAGGGTACGTCTTAAAAAATCTTCTTCTCATGAACCAGCTGTTGGATTGGATTCACATTTGGTATTTAGAGTCTTTAGGGCAAGGACAACAAAGTTTGTACAAGAAAAAAAAATCCGTCCAGAAATGGCCGCGCTGGGGATGGGGGATGGGAGGGGGGGGGGTCGAGTTATTAGTTAACTTAACATTTTCGACTTCTTTTTGAGAACCATTGGACAGATTACAACCAAACTTGGCAGGGAGCATCCCCATGGGAAGCCGCTTCAGATTTGTACGAATCATGGAGTTATCTCCCTTTGGGGCTCCATTAGGGGCCAAAAGGGGTTAATTAGGGTACATCTTAAAAAATCTTCTTCTCATGAACCAGCTGTTGGATTGGATTCACATTTGGTATTTAGAGTCTTTAGGGCAAGGACAACAAAGTTTGTACATGAGAAAAAAATCCGTCCTGAAATGGCCGTGCTGGGGAGGGGGGATGGGAGGGGGGTCACGTTATTAGTTAACTTAACAATTTCGACTTCTTATTAAGAACCATTGGACGGATTTCAACCAAACTTGGCAGGAAGCATTCTAATAGGAAGTCGCTTCAGATTTTGTACAAATCATGGAGTTATCTCTCTTTGGGGTCCCATAAAGGGGGTAAATTGGGTACATCTTAAAAAATCTTCTACTCATGAACCGGCTGTTGCATTGGATACACATTTGGAATTTAAAAGCAAGGACTATAAATTTTGTACAAGAGAAAAAAATACGTCAATAAATGGCTGTGGTGGGGATGGATGATCGGAGGGGTTCGTGTTATTACTTAACTTTGAATATTTTCTACTTGTTTTTGAGAACCATTTGACAGATTTCTACCAAACTTGGCAGAAAGTATCCCAATGGGAAGCCGCTTCAGATTTTTACAAATCATGGAGTTATCTCCCTTTGGGGCCCCAAAAGGGGGTAAATACGGTACATATTAAGAAATGTTCTATTGTTGGATTGAATTCACATACGGTATTTGAGTCTTTAGATAAGTTTGTACAAGAGAAAAAAAGACTGTCAAGAAATGATGGTACTGGGGGGTGCGCTATTAGTTAACTTTTAACATTTTCCATAATTGTTTCTGCTCATTTGATTCAGGTGACCGATAAGGCCCTCTGGGCCTCTTGTCTTCCTTATTACCAGCTTTAAATAATAAAACGTGTCATCTTTTGTGTCCATCTGAAGCGGACTATCTCATAAAGACACCACGTTGCTTTTGTTGCTCCGTTTCCTATCGATAACGCCACATTTTGAACGCGTAACAGAAAGCAAAATATACCATCCGAGTACTATTACACTTTAATTGACTAAACAGAGAAAATTGAAATAAACCGAAAAGGGTCTTGTCATTTATCAACCAAACATTAACTAAATGTGAGAAATACATTTGCTGAAAAGGGCCAATTACTAAAATAGCTTTATTTCGTTTTTTAGGATATGCGCAGTAAGCTGCGCAGTAACAACTGGAGGATCTGTCCTTAATTGAATGGAAAAATCAGAGGGTTTCCGTGAAATTTCGGGCGGGGGGGGGAAGGGTAATGTCGCATTTTTGGACACGTGTGCCCCTTGCTTTTAACGTCATTTTTACAGCAATAACCTGATAATACCCTTCCTAAACGCTATCAAAACGACCTGTCAGACGCAGTGGATCAATTAATATCGATATAAACAATGCTCTTGAATTGTGTGTGAATTTAAGAAATATAACAACAAAGCTAAATTGGATTGCTGTAGAAAAAGAAAACATGGATTGTTTTCATATCTCCATTCATCATTTATTTTTAGGACGCCATTAACTACCGCGGTACCCAAGAGAACCACCCTTACAATAACAATGATAACAGAATACCTGTTCCTTGAAGCCGTTAATAGGCTTTCCCCTCTATGGCCTTAGCAATTTTAATTGTATACATGAATCAGATCAAATTCTACATAATCATAACTACGATATGTATATATGTTGATGTCACTCATTTGCATCAGAGCGCATTACACTTCAAAAACAACAGGAAGTTCGACACATGTTATGGCGCTTTGTTCACCGTCCGATCGTGAACGCTATCCTTATGACGCAACGGTTTGGGATTTAAAAGAAACAGGGATAACAACATTCTATTTTTCAAAGTGAGGAGCGTTTTGGACATAATATAACAATAACGAGTTTAAAAACTCTGATAATACTAATAAGCAAATAAATGAAATATATCAGAAACATTCGGTAAAAGTTCCAAGCTAGAATTCGCACCAATAATGTTTGCTACTAAGTTGGGTAAATTCCATGGAGAACAAAATAACAGGGAATATTCGTCTTGAATATTCAGCATTTATTGCACTCTAAAATACGACGATTAATTTTGTTTACCTGAACACCGCGTGGTGCTGCATTATTTTTACACATGACGTGAGAAAAACTAACTGGTCCACAGAGGGCGCTTTACAATTTGAGCGCGCTTTTCTGTCAACTATTTTGGAGAAAACAAACAAAACTAAATTTCGATTGTTCTTCGATCGTCATGCCTAACACTAGAAGGCCGCGTAAGCGTACAGGACAGGCTCCTTACCGGACTCGTCAACGAACCGTAGAAAATGTCTCAGAGACCTCGGCGAGCCATGAAATGGGTGCGAGAAACGACGCAGTTCTGGAAAATAATGCGCCGCCGGAACGAATGGCTTTGGCATCGGATGAGGAGGGGGGTTTCGGTAATATATCGACCCTAAACTCGGTATTTTCTTCTCTCCTTGGTAGGGGTAAAGAACGAATTGAGAGCCAAACACATGAGCAAAGTTTTCAGGACTTCCATCTGCCCGATAATTTTCTGTCCTGCGCAAACGACGATTTGACACTACACGTCTCGAAGGACATGATTAATCAAATATGGGCTGGCGAGTATGTCAATATTGCAAGCTTGCTTCCAAAGAATGAGTCTCTGCCTTCCACGCTTGTTTTGGGTGAATCTGGACAAATCGAGCTTCGGCAAAAGCTGCCCGGTCTGTGCAAAACATCCGTGAGTGGACGGATGCATTTATCATTTTTGCTGCAGTCACTATTAAAAGATTCCCTGGTAAAGCATATGAGCTTCTGCAGTACATGTCAGTGATAAGAGAGGCAGAGGCAAGGTCCTTTGGAACTTTGGCTTGGCGTCAATATGACGAAAGCTTCAGAATCAGACAAGCAGTCCAACCAAAGCCGTGGTCGAGTTTAAACCATGATCTTTGGATCAAGATAATGGCTCCACTAGCGTTATCTTTGATGGGATCCAATGCTAAACCTGCCTTAAGTAATAAAAATTCATCTGGGTCAAATAACGCCTCAACTGCAATGGGTACGCCAAGGCGAGTTCATTGCTTCGATTTCAATTCTGTAAAGGGCTGCTCGCGTCGAAATTGCAGATATGATCATGTGTGTGGAGCTTGTCGGGGTGCACATACCATGTTAAATTGTCCAAGAATGCTCGGTCAAAATTTTCCATTGCGTAGAGGTAATGCCTTTCAGCAGCAAGAGAGAAATTTCAGAAGATAGATATTCCCTGGCCCGTACACCGGTCCAGCTTGAGGCCATGGTACCATATTTAGAATTTTATCCAGATCGTTTGGCGGCAAAAATTTTGTATGATGGCTTTAAGAAAGGTTTTTCGTTGCAATATGAAGGCCCAATTAAGTCGTATGAATCGAAAAATTTGAAATCGGCCCTTGAGAATAGTGAGGTTGTTGCGCAGAATATTAAAAAAGAAATTGATGCTGGTCGTGTGGAAGGCCCATTTGTTTGTCCTCCATTTGAGCATTTTAGGGTTTCGCCTCTTGGTTTGGTTCCGAAAAAAGAGCCAGGGGATTTCCGTTTAATTCATCACTTATCATATCCAGAGGGGATTCGGTTAATAGCTATATTGATCACGACTTATGTTCGGTTCAGTACATGAAATTTGATGCGGCAGTTCAAATGGTGCAGCGCTTAGGTCGGGGAGCATTGCTAGCGAAGGCTGATATTAAATCGGCGTTTTGACTTCTTCCGGTTGCGAAAAAAGATTATAAAATTATAGGGTTCAAATTTCGGGATCAATATTATTTCGATAAGGCCTTGCCATTTGGTTGCAGTATCTCCTGTGCTACTTTTGAGCGATTTGCACATTTTTACAGTGGGTTGTCCAGTACAATTGCACCGTTGGTGAAATTGACGACTTTCTATTTGGCGGTGAAAGGGACACAAATAAATGTTCTATTATCTTGAACACTTTCTTCCAATGTTGTAAAAATTTTGGAATTCCTATTGCTGATGAAAAACAGAAGGCCCAACAACAGTGTTAGTCTTTCTTGGGCTAGAGATTGACTCTATATTAATGCAAATAAGGGTGCCGGCTGGGAAAATTTCTATTATTGCCGTGCAGATAGAGAGCATTCTTCAACATAAGCATTCTGCAACACTGAGAGAGATACAATCTTTGATAGCATTTACTAAAACGTTACTCTTTTCAATATTTCGACCCTTATTTGGGGTCTTTTTCAAGAAAAATTTTGCACTATTTTACACAACTACATTGCTAATAGTCAGTTTCCACCATTTTGAACATGTTATGATGTCATGACGTCACTTCCTGTACTTCCTACAGGAAGTGACGTCATGACGTCAAAACATTACGTTACGTTTGGCGTACTTCTCTTGAATTAAGTCCAGAAGGAAATTTGGTGTCCAGTTTCTTTATCCATTCACTCTCCCGAATTAGTCTCAGTGCTTTCGACTGTCCATGGACTTTCTCAAGTACCAATACCTGCGCAATACCTGGAAGAAAGTAAAAATGGTGGGAGATGGTAATTGCTTCTATAGGTGTATCAGCTATTATAAATTTAGCAACGAGGAACACCATAGAGAAATACGGAAGAGAGTGGTAGATCACTTGGAGCGGAATAAGGTTAAATATCAATGCTACATTGATGGAGACGTGGAAGAGCACATTGCAGAGCAACGGTACACCGATGGTAGGCTTTCTTCTTGGGCAACTGAAGCAGAAATCGTTGTAGCAGCAGAAATTTACAAGGTCAGTATATCGGTGACCCAGCATTTGAATGAGGTTCCTCAGTGGAATACATTTAGGCCAACAGATTACCCTACAGATGATGACTTGGGGGTACACATATTAATGAATGGGAACCATTTCTACATACTGCAGAAGATTAAACTAATCAATGGTGAATCACAGGGACAGTCACACATAATCAGTTCCAAAATTGATTGGTTTGAAGTGAGTACAAGAGCGGAATACGACCAAAACTGTGAAACCCAAAATAGTACAAAGTACCACAGTGAGAAATGTGCAGAAGTACCAGATTTTGATAGGGATTCAACCCTACATGAAACCACCAAAGAACAAAAGTCAAAAGCAGAGAAAACAATTTTTGAAAACAGACAAAGAAAAAACAATGTCAGACGAAATAAACAATACAGTGAGAAGAAGGGGAATGACATACAACCTGAGGTGGTTACCAATCTGTCTGACTACCCGTTGACAGAGGACCAGAAGCGTTTACTTTCAAAGGGGTTAACGTTTGTTCCTGACAGAAAATCAGCAGACGTTTCAAGGGTACTGGCAGACCTTGCTGAATGGGAACGAAGAATGAGATTGAGGGAGTATTTCTTTGGGCAAGACAGAGAGGAGAAGGAGGGACCAGAAGAGAAGTTTAAGGAGAAGAAGAAGAGTGATTTCACGCCAGAGAAGGGGAGGGATTCATGGCTGGACACATACATTGAAGTAGTAAAAAACGATGTAGTAGCAGGGCTGACGCGATCAAAAAGTCTTAACCTCTCGAGACAGGAGAATGCTGCAATGCACGAGTTACTGCACAATGATAAAATAATAATTCGACCGGCAGACAAGGGCTCAGGTGTAGTTATCGTCAACAAAGAAGACTATATCAGCAAGCTTCGGGACGAAATGGAAAATAGTAACTCTTACCAGGAAACGGACAGTTACAGGGCAGATAAAGCACTGAAGGCTGTCAAAAAATTAGTCAACAGAATGTATAGGGAGGGTACAATTTCGAAAGACATGCAACACTACCTAATTCCAAGATACCCAAGAGCAGGTGAATTAAAGGGAAATCCCAAGTTACACAAGCAGGATGCGCCGATGATAACCATAGTTAACGGTATTAACACTGCTACAGAGAGACTGGCGGAGGTAGCGGAGCATGAATTAAACGAATTTGTGAAAGGTAGTCCATCTTACATACAGGACACAACAGACTTCCTGAAGAAATTATCTGAGGTACAGCAACCAATACCGGATGGCGCTATTCTCTTCTGTTTCGACGTGAGGAAATTGTACCCGTCCGTCCCCAAGAAAGAAGGGATCCAAGCATGTGAGGAGGGTTTACAGAAGAGAACAGCACCACTCATACCAACGAAGAATGTTGTCGAGATGATACATACGGTTCTGGACAACAACGTGTTTCATTTCAACAAAACCAGTTATGTGCAAACGGAGGGGATCGCCATCGGTTCCAAGCTGGGTAAAAATTTCGCTTGCGCATACATGCGTAAGTGGGACGAGGAATTGGGGAAATTTGATGAGCAACCTCTTTTTTATAAGAGGTTTATAGATGATGGTTTCGGCCTCTGGACAGGAGGGGAGTCCTCGCTACTGGCCTTTGCAGATTATGCAAACAATATCCACAATAACATAAAGATTGAACTCAGATATAGCTACTCACACATCGAATTCCTTGATACGCTTGTGCGGCTTAAAGCAGGGAGGTTAGAGACAGACCTCTATAGTAAGCCAACAGACAAGCACCTTTACCTCCAGAGTAAGTCGAACCACCCACCGCACACGAAAAAGGCTGTACCATACGGTCTTGGCATCAGAATTAGGAGGATATGCCAGGATGAGGGTGAATACCAAACAAGGAGACGAGAACTGAAAAAGCAACTTAGAAGGAGGGGTTACTCTGGGAAACACATAGAAGGGCAATTACGCAAGGTAGATTCAATCCCAAGAGAGCAGTTGCTGCATTATAAAGAGAAGAAAACATCTGAGAGAGTACCCCTTGTTCTGACATATTCGAAGTGTTTGCCTAACGTTAGCAGAATACTTCACAGACATATGGGAATTCTGCATAAATCGGATAGGATGCAGGAAGTGTTCAGGGAGGAACCAATGGCAGCATACAGGAGAGACCAAAACCTAGAAGACATTCTTGTGCACGGGAAACTGAAAAGAGACATGCCCAGACAAAAAGCAGCGTGTAAAGCAGGATGCAAGGTTTGTGAGATACAGACAGGACCGGACTCTCTGTGCACTGAGAGGGACATAGTTTATGGCATCAAGTGCACAAAATGTGAAAAGGTGGTGTATGTGGGCGAGACTGGTCGGCAATTAAAAGAGAGGATCGAGGAACACCTACGAGACATTAGACTTAATAGGGACAAGGCTGTTGCTGAACATTTTAATTCAGACAGGCACAAGATAGACAATGCGCAGGTATTGGTACTTGAGAAAGTCCATGGACAGTCGAAAGCACTGAGACTAATTCGGGAGAGTGAATGGATAAAGAAACTGGACACCAAATTTCCTTCTGGACTTAATTCAAGAGAAGTACGCCAAACGTAACGTAATGTTTTGACGTCATGACGTCACTTCCTGTAGGAAGTACAGGAAGTGACGTCATGACATCATAACATGTTCAAAATGGTGGAAACTGACTATTAGCAATGTAGTTGTGTAAAATAGTGCAAATTTTTTCTTGAAAAAGACCCCAAATAAGGGTCGAAATATTGAAAAGAGTAACGTTTTAGTAAATGTTGACTTTAATTCCCCTGTTGGGAATAATCTAAAGAAAATCTTTGATAGGTTCACTCAATTTCATGTGTCGTGCTATTGTGCCTGGTAGACCATTTTGTAGACGGCTGATAAACGCAACATGTGGTATAAAGAGACCGGAACATCATATTCGTTTAAGTAACGGGTTTAAAGATGACCTCCGAATGTGGTTGACATTCTTTAAAGATTTCAATGGTGTCTCCATTTTCCATGACAAATTCTGGTGTAACAATGCAGATGTTTCTCTTTTTACTGACAGTTCAGCAGCCATTGGCAATGGTTTCGGCGCATTATGTGGTAATCAATGGACCTATGCCATTTGGCCAAAATCATGGGTTGAACAAGGGCTCGTTGAGGACATAACTTTGCTGGAATTGTTTCCAATTTTAGTCTCCATTTACATTTGGGGGGACCAACTTAGGAACAAAAAGGTTCTGTTTCGATGTGACAATCAATCAGTGGTTGAAATCATTAATAAGCAAACTTCTAAGTCGCCACGGATCATGGTGCTTGTCAGGGCCTTAACATTGAAATGTTTGCAATTTAATCTTGTTTTGAAGACTGAACATATTCCTGGTGTCCATAATGCAATTGCAGATAGTTTGTCTCGTTTACAGTTGAACCGCTTCAGGGAATTAGCACCAGACGAAGAGTCGGAACCAGCGCACATCCCCAGCCATCTTTGGAACATCTTCAACTTGGAGCCCAGCAGCTTTTGAATGCTGGCTTGTCGTCACATACTAGAGCGGTTTATGGCCAGGCATTGAACCTTTTCGATAGCTTTCGAAAGCAATTTAATATGAAAACACAATGGCCTGCACCTTTTTGTCAATGAAAATTGTTCATTGCATTTATGTTTAGCAAGGGTTATGCCTATGGTACAGCCTCAACATATATTTCAGCCCTTCGCTATCACCATCGCATTTTGAATGTACACGATAACACATCTGAATTTACAATCACAAAAATGCTCGAGGGATATCGTAGATCAAGATCACATCCCGATTCACGTCTGCCTATTACTTTCGACATTTTGATCAAAATTTGTTCTCAGTTAACACATATTTGTAATTCCAATTACGAAACACTTTTATTCAGATCAGCATATACACTGGCGTTTTTCGGTTTGTTCAGAGTCAGCGAGTTGGCATATTCTACTGACAATCATCCTCTCCAATTATCAGACATCAAAAATTTAAGGATTTCGGAGGGGTTCCAGGTCCGTTTGCGACGTTCCAAAACTTATCAATGTGGGCCACCACAAATTATTCCAATATGTGCTGTGAACAGTGAAGTCTGTCCTGTTCGGGCAATGTCAGCATATTTAAGTGCTCGAACTTTGCAAGCTACACAGAATATTCTTGTTTGTCATTCTGATTGCATCCCGCTGACACGTTATCAGTTTGGTGCTGTATTACATGAAGTTATTTCAAAATTGGGACTAAACCAATCTCTTTTTAAATCACATTCTTTTCGAATAGGTGCAGCTACCTGGCTAGCTGAACAAGGAGATGCTAATACAACTATACAAAAAATGGGTAGATGGACATCAGATTCATTTAAAAAATACATTCGATAATCTATTCAAAGATGCCTAAATGATTGCCACAAACAATATTTTTCAAATGATGAGCTAAACTATCTAAGAATAATTTGGATTCCTTTCAATTAACATAGCCTATTTAAACAGTTTTGCCGGTACATGTTAACTTTTCAGACCTGCTAATTTTGAAAATTTTGTCAGGCATTTGGTTAGAAATGCTATACTATTTGTCCAAACAGTAAACTAAAATTTTGTCAACCTGGATTCAACAGGCCTAGGGTTCTTCGTCACGGCTGGCAATTACTTATACCAGTATACAAGTCTTTTTCAGATGTCTGGGTCATAGGCGACTCATATATAAATTGGGCACGGCGAAGGGAACATGCACATGGATCTGGGCTTACCTAATATCGCAATAAAATGGGTTGGTATGCGGGGTATGAAATGGACCCAGTTGATGGTGAAGGTTCAGTACTTATCGCTGTATAACCCTGTACCAAAAGTGATTGTTGTACATCTGGGTTCGAATGACCTTTGTGAAATTACTGTATGTGTAGAAATATTCGCGGGCTTCTAATTTTCCCTATATTCGCGCAAGACCATCGGCCCGCGAATTCATGATTGCGCAAATATTTGTACTCCCAATTCTTCCTGAATAGTTTAATTTTCGCGTAAGTTGAAATGTATTTTTATTAAAAACTTAACATGAATATTCATTCAGTTCGTACATGTTTATATTTTATTGACTAAATGTGTTGAATAAAGGTGACAAGATACATGTATCAAAGTAATTTAACAATAAAACTGTGAATAACCATTTCACACTTTATCGGACAATGCATTGTTTGTCATTGTTTGGTTTGAAATACATGAAAACCATTTAATAGAATGCATAAAGAAATTAATTAGTTACAGTGGAGCAATATCCGTTTAATCTCTTACTCCCGAGTGTTTAAGATACTGCAAATAAGAAAGAGTATTTACCCAGCACTTACATTCATTTTGTTGTGCGCGAAATTAAAAATTCTTAAATTGTCTCTCCGCGAAATCAAAGTTGCGCGAATATTTGTAAAACTTGAAAATGGAGCCCTACCGCGAAAATTTCGCTCCGCGAAAATATCTACACATACAGTACTTGTGGTGTTCTGCGGCAAATGTTTCGTTCCGATTTATTAGGCTTATCTAGTTTATTTCCGGAGTCGACACTGGTGGTGTCCTCAATGTTGCCGCGCTTAAACTGGCCTAATAGCTATAGTTTAAGCGCGGTCGAACGAAAGCGCAAGCTGCTTAATCGCTTTCTGAAGAGACAGGTAGCCTACCTCAATGGTCATTTTATTGAACATGAGGATATCACCAGTGACACACCGGGATTATACTACCGTGATGGAATCCATTTATCGGATGTAGGGTCCGATCTGTTCTTAATGTTAATCAAGGATACTTTAAGCCAGCTAGTTAACTGATTCTGGAATTTTGGGGCGAACATGGTTCGTGTGGCAGAAAATTCCAGTGGAATAGTTTTTGGTCTGTCCGAGAGTACTAGTATATTTGTTACCTTAAGCAGTAGTCTTAAGCAGTAGTTTGCAAGAAATAGGAACTGGCTAGTGGCCGATCCATTTGCATACCTACATGGTAGGTTTGTTGCGAAGCCCGGTGACTGAATGTCTAGCGCTGGGCTTAGTTCAACGATTGATTGTCTAACGTTGGACTGGTTTTCAGGGAGTCCCTGGGGGTTTGGTAAGCTACCCGGCCAAGCCAGCTCCATGAGAGTTCTTCCATGGAGCAGTAGAGCTACCTGGCCAGTGTCTTTGCGTCTAGCGCTAGGCCATCTCCATGAGAGTTCTTCCATGGAGCGGTAGAGCGGAATATATATATTGTGGGGAGTCCTAGTCCAGTTCCTATATCCTATACCAAATGCTATTCTTCTGTGATTTTTGCTACGGCATTGTCCATGTTCTGCCACAAACAAAATTTAAGTATATGGCTTCACAAACAAAATTTAAGTATAGGGCTTAAAGGCATCGAAATGTTTTTAACTAAATGGAGCTTTGTAAATTTAGTGATTATTAAAATTGTTGTTTGATTTTATATGTCTTGTTAAGTATTTTAGCCGTCATGTAATAACAGGGAATATTCGTCTTGAATATTCAGCATTTATTGCAGTCTAAAATACGACGATTAATTTTGTTTACCTGAACACCGGGTGGTGCTGCATTATTTTTACACATGACGTGAGAAAAACGAACTGGTCCACAGAGGGCGCTTTACAATTTGAGCGCGCTTTTCTGTCAACCATTTTGGAGAAAACAAACAAAACTAAATTTCCCACCCACCCTCCCTGTTTTTGCTTGTCGGCTAAAACATATATCTAATTTAGGGATATTACCTCAACATACTTTGTTCTGTTAATTGTAGTTTGAGGCACTGCTATATGCTTGTATTCGTACGGTGTTGGTCATGAACGAGTCTGGGGGAATGCCCGATAGACTAGCTTTACAGACAATCTACATAGATAGCCATACACATTATATGACAGAGCCTGTTATGTGGACACGGTGAAAAGCTACCCGAGAGAGGTTGTGTTTTGGTAAACGGCACTCGCATATGGATTTTTCGGGTAGACCTCGATGGGGATCGAGAAGGGTTGCGTTCTATTAAATGGCTCAATAGACTATCCGTGTAGCTAAAAATTGTTAGTGGTTTTTTTCACAATGTTAATTACCAAGACCTAGGACTTGTTCTTTAAAGTGTTTGTTTAGTTTCTATCTATACGCTTCAACTTTTGACGAGTAGCTAAGGGATTGTTATGTAACTCTTCACAATGTTAATTATCAACACAGTGTTTTTAAATTTCTATCTATAGCTTTAAAACTTTGGACAATGAGTAGCTAAGGATTTTTATGTAACTCTTCACAATGTTAATTACCAACAGCTAGGTCTTGTTCTTTAAAGTTTGTTTAATTAGGTTTCAAATTTTGACAATGAGTGGCAGAAAATTCCAGTGGAATAGTTTTTGGTCTGTCCGGGAGTACTAGTATATTTGTTACCGTAAGCAGTAGTTTGCAAGAAATAGGAACTGGCTAGTGGCCGATCCATTTGCAAACCTACATGGTAGGTTTGTTGCGAAGCCCGGTGACTGAATGTCTAGCGCTGGGCTTAGTTCAACGATTGATTGTCTAACGTTGGACTGGTTTTCAGGGAGTCCCTGGGGGTTTGGTAAGCTACCCGGCCAAGCCAGCTCCATGAGAGTTCTTCCATGGAGCAGTAGAGCTACCTGGCCAGTGTCTTTGCGTCTAGCGCTAGGCCATCTCCATGAGAGTTCTTCCATGGAGCGGTAGAGTGAAGGTTTGATGCCATCTCCATGAGAGTTCTTCCATGGAGCGGTAGAGCGGAATATATATATTGTGGGGAGTCCTAGTCCAGTTCCTATATCCTATACCAAATGCTATTCTTCTGTGATTTTTTGCTACGGCATTGTCCATGTTCTGCCACAAACAAAATTTAAGTATATGGCTTCACAAACAAAATTTAAGTATAGGGCTTAAAGGCATATAAATGTTTTTAACTAAATGGAGCTTTGTAAATTTAGTGATTATTAAAATTGTTGTTTGATTTTATATGTCTTGTTAAGTATTTTAGCCGTCATGTAATAAACGGAATTTCACAGGAAAAGCAATACATTTTCAAGTGGCGAACTTAATAGATCGACATAAATTGATCTCTGCAACAAGAATACTTTATAATTTCTAAACAAAGGCGGTCACGTGACTGGAAAGAAATTCAAAACAAAGCCGGTCATGTGACAGTAACTGACTATCTAACTTTCGTTCTATTTTCAAACGAGATCTGGTCACGTGATCTACAATAACAATGCAGACGTAATTGGGGGTTGTTGTGTTTCGGAAGGTTATTCTCTTCCAGCAGGCCAATTTGAATCAGAATGTTTGGTCAGGTATGACAAAAATGATTAATTGATCTATACCCTACAGTGTTTTACCAGGGGTTCTTTATATGGTTAGGGGAAGGGCCCTTTATTTGGGGAAAAATGCGTCAAATGAGCTGATTTAAGGGAAAAAATTTCAAGCATGCTTTTTTGCTTGAATACTGAAAATGCTTTAAAATATGTTACAAGACACAAAGAAAACATATTTTGAAAGTAATTTAAAAGCTTATAAACTAAAGATCTTTGATTGTTAACATAAATACTCCCATGGGAGAACATTATAAAGGTTTGAACATTGATTTATGGGGGGAAAATTACAATTTAGGGGAAAAAATCCCAGAGGGGAAAGGGCCGAAATTTGGCCCCAATTTCTTAGTGAAAAAAACAACTTGTTTACTGAGTGATTGGATATAATACACAAAAACAAAGGGCCACAACTTGTTTCGGACTTTCCCGTTGTTTTTTAAGCGTAATGCGCTCTAATGTAAATAGCGAAATATCAAAGAGTGTATTTACATCAGAGAAGACTCGGATTAAATGGTTATTGATTCTTTCCTAAATTATACGTACGACATGGTTTTGTCGTTCCCAACTGAAAATCTTTGGTAAACATTAATTTTGTATCCAGCATCTATAACACTGCTCAAATGATCATAATGCCAAGATGATTATAAATAAATGTTAATCTATAGCCAATAGCACAGAATATATTGAGGACGGATGAGAAATTGCATTTGTATTTGTAAATGTATTGAATTACCATGACTTAAAATGATTTCTATATTCATTTCAGCTATAAAACAAGAATCTACATGGGTTCAAGTTATTTAATATCCATTGTGAGTAGGACTAATTGTGAGGCCAAGCACCAGACACATTTCAAGTGAGTTTAAGTTTATTTTAGTAAAAGAGTACAAAACATGGCAAAGTAAAAACACATTACAGCAATATTGCACATAGTTAGTTATCATATGGGGAAAAAAGACTCCCTTATCTAAATGATTTTATGTATATATTCTGATAATTCTGATAAAATGGCACTAGGTCTGTTCAATCACTGTTACAGGACTGTCCGTTAATAAATTGCTGAGTGTAACGCTGCACGCCTAGGAGGAAATAGTGTTTGAAATGAGATATCATGTTACATAATTGTGTTAAATGGGCAGGTCGGTTGCTACCCACTGCAAATGCTGATCAGGGAATACTTTAGTTGTGGATACTTACTCATATAACAATCATATTTTGGATAAGACATTATTTATAGAAATTTAATTTCGAGGGCTTAGCACATTTAAAACTACATATTTTTTTGTATTTCTGAATCTTTAGAAAATAATATGTCATGAGTTCTAATAATGAGTTTCATTTCTGTATTTATTAAAAAAGATATTTAGAACTTAAAGACTATTTATCTCTTAAAATTTTAGAAAGTTCTAAGTATTTCCCTCTCCTGTAAAATTTTACAAAATTTAATTACAATAGTTTTGCACTAAGCCCTCAATTTGCCTTATGACCATCATAAGTGTTGAGATATTATATATGTATTTGACAATTTTGTCCATTTTCATGTTATGAATTTAATATGCATATAATTGTGTACATGTATATCAATAATCATTTTGCAGACATGGTGAAATCAGAAAACAGTGGTATGTTGAACAGCTGTATAAAGTCTGGTGGAATTGAATGTGTTTCAGAAAGGCCTTCAATGGTATGCATTTATTCTTTATCCATGAAACAATCTTGATTTCATTGTATGATCTATCATGTACAAAGGTAGATCTATTTTTCCTGAATTACAAAGTATGATGAAAAACATTACTTTCTAAATAAACTATACCCTACCACACAGTACAAAATGTCTGCAACCTGTTTCAGCATGGATCAGTTTGAAATATTGTTATTTAGAAAAGGTTGCACACATATATATTTACATGTCTAGATCTATGCTTGATTGGAATGTGACAATTTTAATTACGAATTCACAATTTACATGTTGAATTACCAAGGTAGGTAATTAAGCAGCAGGGGTGCAGTATATATATTGTGCCGATTTTCGTTTTTGCATATTTTCGAAATTCGGCAAATCCCTGCAGAATTCATTTGCCTAATATCGAAACTCGGCGAAATAGCTTATTTATAATTAGTTTATGGTATATCGGGCCATTTTCTGTGCAGAACTCATCTTCAAAATATCCGTTTTTAGGGAGGTACCACAGTTAGCACTTACAAAATCATTTTAAGCCGTTTTTAGTCCAATAAAAGTTCGGTACGGAACAGCTAAAGTTCCGTACCGAACAGAACATACGGAACATTCTTCTTCCGTTTGCGCGGAAGTTGATTCGTACCCTAAGCAATTCGCACCTTATCTTTTATCAGAGACATAGAGAAACATTATATTATATGTCTCTGCTTTTATTAATTCGTTTACACGTTTAGCAGGACATCAAATTTATAGATGATATTGCCATAAAAATCATATCTACACTCGATTTCATTTATTTATTCAAAAAGTTGCAGTTCCATATTTTTTCGGAGCCTGAATTAGATCCATTGCTTTGGGCTTTCTAACCACCGAAATTAAAATGGTTTCACTTACTTAAAGTTAAATATCGACATTTTAGAAATGGTTCATTTAAAGCAAACAAGATTTATTATGAAGCTTTTCATCTGCTAAATATATGTGATCTACCATAGATCTGCATACTCATGTTAATTAATTTGATATGTTCTAATTTCGTTTAGACTTTGAAGATATCTAACTCAAAATAGTGAGCTGATTGTAAAACCATTTAAACAGAAGAATCCCTTTCTGTGAAAAATACCATATTCAGCATTTTTCCCTGCATTTTTCCCTGCATAAGCTGTAGAGGCCAAACTGTCAAAACAGCCGAACAAGCCGATTCTCCCTACTATGGTAGCCAGAACTAGTGACCGACCCAGCCGAACAAGCCAATCCTCCCCACCATGCTGGCCAGAACAAGCGACCAAACCAGCCGAGCAAACCTACCCTTCAGACCCTGCTGGCCAGAACTAGTGACCAACTCAGCCGAACAAGCCGATACTTCCCACCGTGCTGGCCAGAACAAGCGACCAACCCATCCAAACAAGCTGATCCTTCCCACCGTGCTGGCCAGAACTAGCGACTAACCTAGCCGAACAAGCCGATACTTCCCACCGTGCTGGCCAGAACAAGCGACCGACCCATCAGAACAAGCAGATCCTTCCCACCGTGCTGGCCAGAACTAGCGACTGACCTAGCCGAACAAGCTGATACTTCCCACCGTGCTGGCCAGAACAAGCGACCAACCCATCCGAACAAGCAGATACTTCCCACCATGCTGGCCAGAACTAGCAACTGACCCATCCGAACAAGCAGATCCTTCCCACTGTGCTGGCCAGAACTAGTGACCAACTCAGCCGAACAAGCCGATACTTCCCACCGTGCTGGCCAGAACAAGCGACCAACCCATCCAAACAAGCTGATCCTTCCCACCGTGCTGGCCAGAACTAGCGACTAACCTAGCCGAACAAGCCGATACTTCCCACCGTACTGGCCAGAACAAGCGACTGACCCATCCGAACAAGCAGATCCTTCCCACCATGCTGGCTAGAACTAGCGACTGACCTAGCCGAACAAGCCGATACTTCCCACCGTGCTGGCCAGAACAAGCAACTGACCCATCCAAACAAGCAGATCCTTCCCACCGTGCTGGCCAGAACTAGCGACTGACCTAGCCGAACAAGTCGATACTTCCCACCGTGCTGGCCAGAACTAGCTACCGACCCATCCAAACAAGTAGATCCTTCCCACCGTGCTGGCCAGAACTAGCGACTGACCTAGCTGAACAAGCCAATACTTCCCACCGCACTGGCCAATACAAGCGACCGACCCATCCGAACAAGCCGATACTTCCCACCGCACTGCCCAGAACTAGCGACTGACCTAGCCGAACAAGCCGATAATTCCCACCGTGTTGGCCAGAACAAGCGACCGACCCATCCAAACAAGCAGATCCTTCCCACCATGCTGGCCAGAACTAGCGACTGACCTAGCCGAACAAGCCGATACTTCCTACCGTGCTGGCCAGAATTAGCGACCGACCCGTCCGAACAAGCAGATGCTTCCCACCTACCGGCCAGAACTAGCGACTGACCTAGCTGAACAAGCCGATACTTCCCACCATGCTGGCCAATACAAGCGACCGACCCATCTGAACAAGCCGATACTTCCCACCGTGCTGGCCAGAACTAGCGACTGACATAGCCAAACAAGCCGATACTTCCCACCGTGCTGGCCAGAACAAGCGACCGACCCATCCGAACAAGCCGATACTTCCTACCGTGCTGGCCAGAACTAGCGACTGACCTAGCCGAACAAGCCAATACTTCCCACCGTGCTGGCCAGAACTATCGACTGACCCATCCGAACAAGCAGATCCTTCCCACCATGCTGGCCAGAACTAGCAATCAACCCAGTCGAACAAGCCGATCCTTCCCACCGTGCTGGCCAGAACTAGCGACCAACCCAGTCAAACAAGCTGATCATTCCCACCGTGCTGGCCAGAACAAGCGACCGACCCAGCCAAACAAGCCAATCCTTTCCACCGTGCTGGCCAGAACTAGCAGCCGACCCATCCGAACAAGCCGATACTTCCCACCATGCTGGCCAGAACTAGCGACTGACCTAGCCGAACAAGCCGATACTTCCCACCTACTGGCCAGAACTATCGACTGACCCATCCGAACAAGCAGATCCTTCCCACCGTGCTGGCCAGAACAAGCGACTGACCCATCCGAACAAGCAGATCCTTCCCACTGTGCTGGCCAGAACTAGCAACCAACCCAGCCGAACAAACCGATACTTCCCACCGTGCTGGCCAGAACTAGCAACCGACCCAGGTGAACAAGCCGATCCTTCCCACCATGCTGGCCAGAACTAGCGACCGACCCAGTCAAACAAGCTGATCATTCCCACCGCGCTGGCAATAACAAGCGACCGACCCAGCCAAACAAGCCGATCCTTTCCACCGTGTTGGCCAGAACTAGCAACCAACTCAGCCGAAGAAGCCGATCCTTCCCACCGTGCTGGCCAAAACTAGTGACCGACCCAGCTGAACAAACGGATTCTTCCCACCATGCTGGCCAGAACTTGTGACCGACCCAGAGGAACAAACCGATCCTTCCCACCATGCTGGCCAGAACTAGCGACTGGCCAAGCCGAACAAGCTGATCCTTCCCACCCTGCTCTCCAGAACCAGCGACCGACCCAGAGGAACAAACCGATTTTTCCCATTGTGGTGGCCAGAACTACTGACCGACCCAGAGGAACAAACTGATCCTTCCCACCGTGCTGGCCAGAACTACTGACCAACCCAGCCGAACAAGTCAATCTTTCCCACTGTGCTGGCCAGAACTAGCGACCAACCCAGCCTAAAATACCGATCCTTCCCACTGGCTGGCCAGAACTAGCGACCGACCCAGCCGAACAAGCCGATTCTTCCCACCATGCCGGCCAGAACAAGACACCAACCTAGACAAACTAATTGATCCCCTGAAACCACAAATGCCTAGTTCTAGTGTAAATGACCAAAAAGGCCCAGTTCAAAAAAGGCCCACTATTTAAATTGATAAAAAATACCCCAAAAGTGTATATCACATTTGAAATTAAATATGATTTATGACAGATAAATGATTGGTAAATTGTTGATTTAATGCCCGGCTTAAATGCATTGGAACAATAATGATAATTAAATCAGAGCGAGAAATGGATCTTATACTATTATAATCATTTTAATAAGTATGCATGATTCCGCTTACAGTACGACCTCGCAACGTCATAATGACATCATTAATTTTATCCTTTGACCTAATTCTATCGGAAAATTCAGATAAAATGTTGCCGTATTTCTTTCTCGCATGTGGATAAATATCTATAAACCATGAGACAGGTTTCGTTTATCCTTGAATGGCACTGTACTTTCGTTTTAAAATAGACTGGATTTTGATATCGACTGGGACCCGCAGATGAAGTTTTTACATTCTGGTGTACACGTTTACAATGCAGCGGCGTATCCAATGGGTAGGGGAGTTTTCGAGGTTCAAAGGAAACCCCTCTCAGCGGCGAATCCAGATTTTGTAAGGGGGTTCGAAATTACAAATAGGTGGTTCGTTCTCTTATTATTACAAAATTCTGACTGGATTTTTACATGAAATTGAAATAATTAGGATTCAGAGGAGGTTCGTTTGACTCCCGCACCCCCCTCTGGATCTGCCACTGTCTCCGCAGTATGATTATTTCATTTCAATGCAGAAATTCGGTCAAAATTGTGTAATACCTGGGAAAACGAACCTCTCTATTTGTAATTTCGAACCCCATCACAGACATCCTGGATCCGCGGCAGCAACGAGTACGTAGGAAGTATAAAAAATCAAAGTAAACCGTAAAATAATCATTATGTCGTTGTTCGATTCATTACTAATAAATCGGTGAGGAAAAAAACGAGAATAAATCGACAGAAATATTTCTGCATGACAGTTTCGCAGTAAACCGTAAATAATATTAACATTTCGGGCGTTGTATGATTCAATTATCAATAAATCGTCGAAAAAGATCGACAGAAATAGTTCTGCATGACACACGGAACTTACTGAATCATAATTTCGAAAAATGGATGGCCAATTTCGAAATTGGGCAAAGTTCCGTGCCCAATTTCGAAATTGGGCATGCCCAATTTCGAATTTAGGCATGCCCAATTTCGAATTTAGGCAAGAATCTTAAAATCGGCACAACATATATATTTTGTAAATAAAATGTTCTGTTCAGTATATATTTAAGGGCACATCCCCTGCCGCTTAATGAAACCCACCCTGCATTAAAAGGAATGATTTAAATGGGTAATTACGGCTTTTTAAAGTAATTACAAACTTTTCCAAAAGAACGTGAAGAATTTTACATTCTTCAGTAAAAACAATATAGGATATATCAATAATCAACATTTTCTTCTTTTCATTCAATGTTTTGATTTCGAAAATACGCATATCCTTTTTCCTTTTGCAATACTTTTTGCAGAAAATTTTGTAAAAATACATTGAACATTTTTTGATGATTTAATGACTGATCTTGTCATCTCATCAGCATCACCTTTGAAATTTTTGATAGTATTTTTCATTGGATGTATTGTTGCATTTTGACAAGGCTTCAAATATTGTTAGAAAAGTAGAAAATGCCAGGATGTCAGGAGTTGTGATTTTTAGGGGTCAGTATAAGGCTGAAATGTTACATTTGTTACTTTTGTGTAATTGCAGGTTCATAAATTAGGTGCATAGATGAATAAAGATGATGCTGACAATGATAATTACCGGTGTTATAACAGACAAATTGACAATTTGTGGACATTGTTTGGTCCATACAGTGATTTGTGTACAATATCCATGTATAAACATTCAAATTTTAAATCTGACAAAACTCCATCCTGTTTCAGCCAATTCCAACATAATGACGTCTTTTGACAACTTACATGATGAAAGGTTTTGAAAACATTCAGGAAAATGAAGAAATGGTTTTGTGAAAAGCAATTTTATCATTTCCCACAATGTTAGATAAAAAAAATATGAAATTTTATTCTCTTAAGATTGTTATCTGCAACATCTTTCAATTTGGGACAGTCTTAAAAAATCTGTCTGGTAATTGGTTACAAATGATATAGTGCAGAGAACCAAATACAATAGAATATCATGTTGTGACTTGTAAAAACCAGCCAAAGTGTCATTCATGTTTATGAAAATTAGAATAGATTTTTAAAGTTTTATTTGATTTTTAGCTCCACTGGCCTTCAGGCCAGCGGGCTATTGTCATGGCGCTGTGTCCGTCGTGCGTGCGTGCGTCCGTCCGGTCGTCAACTTTTTCTTTAAAAATCTTCTCCTCAGAAACTACTGGATGGATTTCAATCAAACTTCACAGGAATGATCCTTGGGTGGCCCTCTATCAGATTCCTTCAATTAATGCTGATTGAACCAGAAAGTCTGGAGTTATCTGCCCTTGAATTAAAAAAAAATGGCTGTTTTGACTTTGTTTTCACTCTAGCACTTACAAATATCGACCAATCAGGACAAAACTTGGTCAAAATGTTGGTGACAATAAGATCTTGACTGAGTGCAATTTTCAGCTTGATCTGAATTTTATATCATGAGTTATGTGCCCTTGAAATTGACAAAGTTGTCATTTTCGGCTCAATTTTTACTTCGTTTCACTCTAGCAATCACAAATATTTACCAATCAAGACAAAAATTTATTAGAATGTTGATGACAATAAGATCTTGCCTCGGTATAATTTTCATCTTGATCTAAATTCTATATCATGAGTTATGTGCCCTTGAAATTGACGAAATTGTCATTTTCGGCTTTATTTTGACTTTGTTTTCACTCTAGCAACTACAAATATCAAAACAGGACATTGACACAATATTTGTGAACATAAATTCTTGCCAGAGTGTAATTTTCAGTGTTATCTGAATTTTACATCATGAGTTATGTCCCCTTGAAATTGACAAAATTACCATTTTTGACCTTATTTTTACTCACACAGCCATAAATATCTCCCAATTAATATGAAACCTTCACAAAATCATAACGGCCAAAAGATCTTGCATGGATATAATTTTCAGCATTGCATCATCTGAATCTTAAATCCTGTTTTCCGTGCCCTAGAAATTGACAAAATTGCTATTTTCGACTTTGTTTTTACTCTCTGTATATCTACAAATTGAACAAGCACTTCAAAACTTAAACATGATGTAGACAAAGTTAAGATCTAATGCAATTGCATAAGCGTGATTCTGAGCTTGATAAGAACATAAATCCTCAATTATATGCCTTTCAATTTGAAAAAGTGCTAATTGTGACTTTGTTTTCACTATCTAATCAACACTTGGATTAAATATTAAAAGAATCTCAGGCCTGTGGAGCGATTCAAGACCTTCAGGTCTTCTAGTTGTTCTGGCTATCAGAAAACATACACATTAACCCAAATAAGTCCTGATATTGTCATCCCTGAAAGAAAAAGCTTAAGAAAACATTGAGACAAAAGAAGAAAATGCTGATATCCAGCGTTTTCTTCTTTTACCTAAATATTTTCTATGCTAAATTGTACCTAAATTCTATCTTTATCAACATTCATTTGACATTTGCAGGATGTATCTTATTGGATCACTCTAAATTTTAAAGTTTGGGAAAGGGTTTAATCAGAGTAATAACTAGTATGGAAATTTGATAGACACAAGGATGTTATGCCTGCCAACAGCATATCTTCTGTCCTCTTTATTTCAAGTTGTGCACTGGTCCATCAGAAAACCTTCAACCAAAGTAAATACAGTTTACACTCGTTGAGTCAACATCTGATATGTCAAACTTCTGCTTAAGTCGAAATGAAAATGTGGTCCTTGCATATTCTATGGTCATAGGGTATCAACCAGGTTAGACAAATTTAATTATTTTATAGTGAATAAATCAATTGAAATATAGTAGGAAAAGGAGATTATTTATTCCTTTAGAGCAATTTTCCATTTCCTGCTATATTTCAATAATGCACGCACTTGCCCAACGAAAATGAATAAATATCATTAATCAAAGACGAAAAGAATTGGGATAAGTCGAATTCACGATATCTCGAGCTAAAATGATGTTCCCTAAGACTTCGACACAACAAATATTACGAAACGTATTGGAAAACGGCTTACTGTCGTTTGAAGGCAATGATGAAAACTGTTGAGATGAAGCGAAACATGCTAGTGATAATGAACTTTCCGAACGTCTTCAATATATGGGAACTTTTGAAAACCATTGACTTGATGAGAGAAAATGTTGAAAAACTACTATGCCTGTTTGCAGTTTTTGGAAGCAAATTTTCCAAATTTGCTTCTCTTAGCAGCCATGCGTCTCTGCACTTTACCATTCTCTGCATACCACACAACATCTTCCGGTCTTCCTCACTATAAATAGTTCTATCAAAAGCAAAGATTAATGAGGTAACAGTCATTCGAATATTCAATATGTAAGTCTGAAGTTATGTGTAGATATTGAATTGTGTGACTGAAAATGAAACATTCAATTAATCATGTTTCTGAGAGATGAAAAGATCCACGTAGTAATTTGCTTAATTATGGTTCAAAGAATTAGTCCAATGGCCTTCCTTGTAAATGGGTCAGTCGAATTTACTGAACTATGAAATATATTCAGCTTACACAAACGATTAATATGCATGAAGTTGTGCTAAAAATAAATACAACTCCATCATGAAATCAAAGTATGCAAGGTATTCTGGATAATCAAAGTACTTAATCAAAATACTCTACGAATCAAAGTATTCAAGGTATTCAAATGAATAATCAAAGTACCTAATCAAACTACTGCATTTCTGGCCCCGGTTTCTCGAAAAAACTTAAGTATGTTCTCAAATCTGAGCACAGTGCTCAAATTGCATGAAATCCACGTGAACTTCAATGGAATACCCTTCAACGTTGGAGAGTATCCCTTTGATGTTGAGCATGTTCTCATGAGAATATACTTAAGTTTTTTTCGAGAAACTGGGGCCTGGACAGGCCTACATTTTTGAAAAATTTGCTTCCAAACAGTACTGTCAGTACTTTGATTAATATTTAAATATTGAACGAACAAGACAAAACTTGGCCATAATGTTAATTATCAAGTATTGTTCGGGAAAGGTTTAAGGTAGTCCACCTCCTAATGAGATTTGCACGACGTCGGAATTATTCGGGTTAGGTCGAAATCATTCGGCGGAGGAACCTTCCACCGCTGAATGATTAGGCCTACGATTGCGTCCGGATATGTTCAGATACGTAACAACCACACCCGGAAAAAACAGATGTTTTATGAATCTCAAAATGGCCATATTACGGGTATTCTACCTTAATTTAAGACAAATTACTCGTGATCTTTCCACCTAAAAAAGACAACAATATGTATATATATTCCAATGATTCATTTAAAATTATTGTGTGCAACATCTTTGTATTTGGACCAAACTCTTTTGACGTTTGGGAATGGGTTAATGGTGTGGATTTCAAAATTCATACAATTCGTTATTATGTCTGTGTGACAAGTCTGTAAGGTCATTGTTCTTGGTCAATGACACATCTCAAGCAGTGGCGGATCCAGAGGGGGTTCGGGGGGTTCAAACGAACCCCCCTCTGAAGCGTAATTATTTCATTTTCATGCATAAATTCGGTCAAAATTGTATAATAATAGGAAAACGAACCCCCCTAAATGTAAATTCGAACCCCCCTTTCAGAAATCCTGGATCCGCCACTGATCTCAAGGTCATAATTACAGAACCTCATAGACCTATAGACTCTACTCCAAGTTCCAACAGGCATTTGTGCTTCACATGCACGTCTTTTAGTCCAAAACCCTTTGGATTTTGACGAGATAGATCTAGTTTTCTGGGAAACGTTAAGGTTGACGTCGACATCCTTTCGTCCGTTTTTAGGCTTTGCCTACTTTCATATTATAATATTGTTGACAACGTTAACCGTTTCCTAACTTAAAACACGGTGGGGATTGTGCATGATGGGATGGATAACGAATACGGACAAAATAATCTCGATTCTGGTAAGATTTTTTGCAATAATTTCCTTATTTGTGCGTCAATTTTCAAAAAGTTTATAGCATGTACCCCACCTTACCGAGCTCTTTCATAGGATGTATGACATATTAGATAACTCGTGGTACTTTTTTTCTAAAATATTGTCCCAACCGACCAGAAAGCGAAATGGTAACGACTACGGCCAAATTAACCACGCTTCAGGTAAGAATTTGTGCAAAAAACTTTCTTATTTCTGCGTAAATTTTCATGCAGTTTCTTGCATGTACTCCGCCTTACTGAGCCCTTTTCTCGGATGTATTACTTATGTGGAAACTCCTTGTACCGGATTTTTTGTCGTTTTTCTGGTCGATTGGGATCAATTTCTGGACAAAGTACAAAAATTCTACAAAAAAAGTCATATATCTGAGGAAAGAGCTTAGTAATGCGGGGTACATGCAACAAACCGCTTATAAATTGACGCAGAAACAAGAAAATTATTGCACAATTTCTTACCTGAAGCGAGGCAAATTTGTCCATATTCGTTATCCATCCCATCATGCTTATCCCCAACGTGTAAAAGGAGATTTCGACAGTTGGAAGGCAGTTGCGGAAGACAAAATGGGTGTTGATAAAATTAGGATTTGCATACATGTACATTATAATAGGCCTAGATGAGAAAATAATGAGTCTGACAACAGGAGGAAATGCTGGTAATCGGAATTTCCTTCTTTTGTCTCGGTGTTTTCTTCAACCTTTTTCTATTAAGGGCGTCAAAACCAGCTCTTGTTTGGGAAATGGTTAAAACAAGACCCCAAAATGTTGGGGAATGATGTTTGAAAAAGAAGTGAGTGTGCATCTAGAATATGTCCCGTGGCATTTGAGACCACTAGAGAACTATACGCTTAACCAATTCCCGCACAGTGACACTTTTTAATGTCCCTCAAGACAAATGCTTGTTACAAGCAATTTTTTTATTTTCCACAATGTTCTCTAACTCGAAATAGAAAGATTATTAAAATTTCAACAACAACTCCAATTGTCGCATTAAACTCCTTTCAAGTTTGAACAGTCCAAAAATGCTCCGTCTGGTAATGGGTTGTACAACAGTTACTGCTACTCTACTCTCATCGTTCACCACACCCTGTTACCGGCAAGCACTCGTACAAATGGAGACACTCCACAGCGTAAATGACTTCCGGGCCGTAGTTCTTAGGCTAAATACATAAATACATAAATACATAAACCTACGGTTTAAAATTGATATTCGCAAATACCGGTATCTGACTGTGTTCAAGGTGTTTAGAACTGCATAGTAGGCATAAACTGCTTGATAAGCCGCTGAACTGCGAACCATTCCTGCATGTTAAAAAAAATAGGGCCTAAATTAAAATATAAAAAGCTAAAACATGCAGAGCACTGCCTACGGTTTGAAATGTTGATAAAAACATACACGGAAACGTGGTTCTCCAGACATTGGAGGAATTTAGCCTACACTAAACAAAGCAATGTTGCCGTCTCCTACTGCTATCCTGAAACTTAACCCTTTCCCAAACAAGACCTGGTTTTGACGTCCCTAAAAGAAAAGGCTTTGGAAAACATTGACACAAAAGAAGAAACTGCTGATAACCAGCAGTTTCTCCTTTTGTCTCAATATTTTCCATGCTATAGTGTACATAAATTTTATCTTAGACAAGGGCCGTTTGTTGTGTGCAGCAGCTTTTGAAATTGAAATTTTGAAGATTTGCCGTTTGGGAAAGGGTTAAATACTTGGAGAGGCTGCAACACCTGCAGGGAGGGCACTCCACTGAACAATGGCTAGTGGGTAGAAGAAGTATAAAATATATATATAGAGAGAGATGTAGCCCTTGTCAGAGTGAATCTGTCGGAAAGTCATTGAGTGGCAGTATCTGGATATAGGCCCACTGTGTGATGGTTGGACATTATCAGGTAAAGCTGCAAGATCATCATTATTATTTTGTAGAAGAGGCACGGCCTTGCTATCTATAGATCTTCTTTGTTCTAGTTATAGGGTTTGCAAGGACAGCTGGGATATTAGATTTCTAATCTATTAAAAACAATCACTCTAGAACTTTTGCAAAAACCTAGGTCAAATTGTTAAATCGCTTATTAACCGGGAGGGGGGGGGGTAAATTTTGTCTGTCTAACTTCCCTATAAAGTTCGGGTATTACTGGCAAGTGATTTTAAAAAGGAGTCATGAAATAGGCCTATATTGTTTTTTAAATAACTAAACTTCAGGTTATCAAAATTTAAATATCCCTAACAGTTGACCCTAACTCAAGTATCTTTTACGGCACTTTTCCGTAAACACTTTTCTGTCGATGACGTATTCTATACAGACGACAATATCTACCAATAGATGTCGCCACATGTCGATTACCATCTATCTCTGGTGGGCATTCTGGGTTAACTACTTTCAAGATGTCAGCGCCCATAAAATGCATACACGTGGTACTTCCTCATGACTTCCTGTCACGCGGCATATTTGCTTCATATGCTTGCATAGAGTAAAATGAATAATCTAATTTGAATTAATTATTTTATTCGATAAAATTGAGACGAAAATCAAACTTTATTTTGCTGCAAATGTTGTTTTATTTCAATTTTCTGCTTGCTACTTTTTGGCGACAGGATTTTGGAGTTATGCGCACCGCGTAGTGATTTTTATCCAAAAATGGATAAAGTGATGCGTCAAATGAGTCAGTCCAAAAATAAAAAAAAAATAGACTGGAAATATTTTAGACTGGCTGCTTAGTCAATGATACAGACGATTTTATTTGACAATTTTCGATTTGTCTAGGTAAAATAACTAAATTTGCATTTTAATAAATGAAATTTCTGATCTAAATATTAAGAATCACCGTTTCCTTATCATGTGTTGATTTTAACAGTCATGAACAATACAAAATGATTAACACGCCTATATTCTTTTTGTTTATAGAAAGTAGCCCTATATTCGGATTGACTATTTCCGGACTTATCTACTAGCCTGTTTTTAAATTGACAACAGCACTTGATCAAGACAATGGAACTTAGTCCAGACATCAAGAAGATAGCAAATGATTTCAAAGGTAAGTTATAGATTTATATCATCTAATATTCACATAGATCTACAGAATTGTAGTCATGAAAACAGTGCACTGGCGCACATCTGGAGTAGGAAGCAGTCAGTGCAACCTAAGGTTAGACTTATATACTGGGTGCAATAAATATTGTGCTTTGTTTTGGCCTAATTATATATGATTGGGTACGGCAGTCTCCCACACCCCCTGCTTTTTTTCTTGACACTTCTTGAAAACTCTTCGATTTTTTTACATACTAGTATCCTCGCGTACGTAGTTCCGATGTACCTAAGAATAATCTGCGACTAAGCTAACAGAATGAAATACCAAACATTTATCTACCTTTGCAACATAAAGCTTATTCATTCATCCGCCTTTTTAGAAACTTAAGTTCTGATATCGCTGAAACTTATTTTTCAACAAAACATACAGAAAAAATATATCGGGTATGGGTTTCCAATATGGCGGCAGTGAGAGTACAGAGAAATGACGCATTTCATTGGTTTCTATATTTACTCTGGCAAAAACAGAAGTCAGTTCTCTTTTCACTCTGAGAACCCTGTATGCCACAAATTAGTAAATTGGAGCTGGAAAAATTTTAACTATGAACTAAGATGTTCCTGTATGAATGCAAGGATAGACTAGTGGTCCAGAGCAGACAGCCTCTGGATTGATTTTCCCCGACTTGATATGTCTTGTAGATATTAATAAATTAATCACTAAACCGTATTTATATTGATATTTGCATAGGTCTTGTGACAGAGATTTGTGACGAGAAAAGAGTTGGAAATTCAAGCTGGGGTGCTAAACTAGAGATGGGTCTACAAATGACGGAGTGTCTACCAAATTTGGAGAAAAGGGAACCAGATATGGAGTCGGATCTACATACTGTAAACAGTCTTTTCTTACTATTAATTTCTTTTGCCTATTGTGTCTCTTCTGCTTACTATGGATTACAACGCATCATAATCTAGAAAACACTTTGTGTATTTTCGGGCGTCATCTGTGGTAACCAAAATTAACGAGAGATACCCTCATCAATTTCAAGGGGACATCTGTTGCAAAGAATGATGCCCCAACAGTGCTTATTTTTAATTTTAGGGGAAGGGGGTCAGGGCCCATAGGTGGGGAAAATTTGCGCGTGAATGCCCCAAAAGGGGAATTTCAATGCTTGCTTATACTCTCAAATACAGTGTTATAAATGCATTGAACTTGCTTACAAGTATATCATAATGGGACATTCAAACAACCATTTTAACTGTTGGGGATGCCTAGAATCTAAATAGTATTTGGATTTTTCTTTGCCACAGAAAAAGCTAGTTCCAGGAGGGGAAAATTTATCAGAAATGGGTGAAAAAAGTATATTCCACAGAGAGGGGGAAGGGGCCCAATAACTACCGTTTTTTTTTTAGGAAAAAGGTCACTGCCCAAGATGCACAACAGGGTTTTCCATGATGCACAAACTGTGCGTCATTGTTGCAATTTCAAAACAAATAACCCTTTAGAAATTTACCTTAGGGTCATTAATGACACAGGTTTTTTAAGTTTAAATTTTCTTTTGATACTTGAGTCCTAAGGTGTTTCTAAAATTCAAAACACAACGATTCCCAAATTCTTATGCATAGGGAAGACCCTGGCACAAAGCGATTTGTAGTTAATGATGGGTTATTGTAATCCTTAACTAATTGTTTAAAAAGGTGATCATTTCAAGTATACATATTTTAATCTCATTACTAGGGTTGTTAAGTTTTAACAGTAACACCTTAAATATGCATATTTTTTTTTACTGCTCTTACTTTTATTAGAAAATGAAAATTTTACATTGCACCTTTTTCTAAAAATATGATATTGGCATTGTGTTTATTAAAGAGATAATTTATGACGCACAGGTCTAATTAGATGAATGAGCTCTTTGCCAAACAATACCTACTTTTGATATACCTTTTAGAATTGGTTAAGAATTGGAAAATCATTGAGAAAAAGAATAAATTGTTGATATTAAGCATTTTCTCCATTTCTCTCATTATTCTCCATGTTTTAACATGCACCTCTTCTACAATTGACAAAAATATTTTGTCGCCTACAACTCCTCTTGAATAGGAGCTGTCTAAAATGTTGTTTGGGAGAGGGTTAAATTAACCCATTACCAAATGACAAAATTTTAGGGGGGTCCAATTTGAAAGCTGCTGCAGACGACAAATTGAATGTAAGGAAGGAAACCATTTGTGCGCAAAATCTTCCAGAAAATATTGAGACAAAAGGAGAAACTGCTGGTTATCAGCAGTTTCTTCTTTTGTTTCATTGTTTTCCAAACCCTTTTCTATTAGGGACGTCAAAACCAGGTCTTGTTTAGGAAAGGGTTAAATGAGCAGTTGATATTGTCCATGTGTTAACCCTTCTAATGCTGTTTGTGTCATATTGCTGTTGTTACCATAGCTTTGGCAATCAGTATAGACTAAGATCAGCCTGCAAAGATGTGCAGTCTGATCTTAATACACTTTTACTTCTAACGCAGCACTTACCTTTTTGGTAATAACTTGAAATGTAATAAACCATTTTTCATCAAATTTCAACAAATATAATTCATTCACAATTGCATAATATCTGTAATTATCATAAAGAAACATTGAGTCTACAGAAATGATTAAATTTGCAGTTCATATGATATGACTAGAAAACAAAAAGTCACAAAAAAGCTGTGTGTAAATTCATGTTATTCATGTAACAGCAGTAAAGTTTATGACATTCTGCTAACATTCTCTGTGTCTGTCATGGATCTTAATGACACGAGGACACTCCCTTCTGCTTGATTAAGCATAATTGATGACAAATCTTTGCAGGATCATTCTTAACTCGTCCCTTTTAAGTTTCTGTTCCAGTTGTAGAAAATTACTTGGGGCAAAAGGGCAAAAAACTAATGTCTGGTGACAAATTCGATGATTTTGTGCAACGCTGACACGTACGAAACATTATTCATTAAACAAAATAATGGGTGCAACTAAGTTCTAGCATTGCTTGGCATGTGAAAGCAAGTTATCAAATTTTATGAAGCAGTGGTATGAGATATGAGCATGCTTTGGTGACACTGCTTTGATGTTGTTTAATTCTGCAAAAGCCTGGGGTTTTCATATTTGTCTTAGTGAAAACCTAAATATTTTTTATGTTCGGATCAATCGATTTTGATGAAATTTACAGAAATCATGTAAACATAGTTGATTTATATTTGGTGAAAATTTTATAACATATACTGCATTATTTATTTAATTATGATGAAAAATGTAAGTGTTGCGTTGGAAGTGTCTTTAAGTGTATACACTGCCTGGCCTGTTGTATACTCAGTCAATCATTGTGGTAAAGAACTTAAGATTAACTGTTTGAAAAGCAATTAAATGCACAATATGTAACTGTTTGAAACAAAATTTAAAGCCAGCAGGACAATAGTTAATATACAATGGTTCATTTCAGTTGGAGAGTGTGGCCATAGAGCTATGGAACTTCTCAGTGGCTATGAAAACTAAAGGTTTCCTAGCTGCAGAGATCCATGCAAAAAGTAGGTACACAACTCATAGCTGTTTTGCAACATATCAAATAATTTCCAACCATTATTTGTTTCTACAGTTTTAATATAGAATAGTTTGAAAAGCACTAAGGAACATGAAAAGATTTGCTAATGTATCAAGTTTTATAAATATTCTATAATTGCCATTAATTTATCCATGTCTTCACAAGCACACTTCCATCAGTCTAAAGAAATTAGCAATATTTTGGGAAATAGCCTAACAATATTACAATAGAAATTTGTGTTGAAATGGTACATTTAAAACAGTGCTGAAAATTACTGTCCTTTATAGAAAACAGCAAGACATTGTACAGAAAATAGTACCAATGGGTAAATTCATATATATATGTATATATTTAAATCTATGTGAAGACTTACTGGTAATCAAAATTCATCTGAACCTGACAAATATGCAATGAGTAATGGTGATGCGAAATAATCAATATTTGCCATTAATTGTACAATGTCGAGGGGGTTGATAGGCATTTTGACATTGTATTAGAACTGCATGTGGTCCCAGTGGCGGATCCAGGATTTCTATGAGGGGGGTTCGGATTATATGCAAATAGGGGGGTTCGTTTTTCTAGTGTTGCACAATTTTGACTGAAATTCTGCATGAAAATGAAATAATCAGGCTACGGAGGGGGGTTCATTCGAACCCCCCGAACCCCCCCTGGATCCGCCACTGGGTCCTTGTGTCAATATATGTTAGACAGTCTGGAAGAAATATTTAGAAAAAACATTAAAGCGTATATTTACATAGGACAGACCTGTGCTGGTGAAAAATTGCTGAAATATAATGTTTGTGTACATTTTCATTTCAGTGAGGCACATTGCTTTCAGAGCCTTAGAACTGAGTGGACAGCTCTCTGATGTTGAAAACCTGTTGAAAAGACAAATTATGGTAGGTATTGCCAACTTTCTCAAACAGAGAATTTACATTGTTGTAATTTGAAAGCTGCTACAGACAACAAAGTGGATATATTGATAATAAGGGGTACCAAACATAATGTAGAAAATACCAAGACAAAGGTAGAAAATGCTGGTTATATAGACTGCCTTTTTCTATGGCCGAAGGGTTGTATTATGTAATAGCCCTAGTCTTCCTTCCGTCTGTCCGCCCGTCGGTTTGTCCGTACGTTAGCAATTTCTTGTGTGCGCAATTCCTACAGTTTTGATTGAAATTTGATAAAACTTGCCACAATGATTCTCCATGGTGTCTAGTTGTGCACAATGCTTTCAGAACTCAGTTAACTCTTCTTTCTTGATTTATTTGCCCTTGAATTTAAGAAAATGCCCATTTTCTTGTGTGCGCAACTCCTACAGTTTTGATTGGAATCTGATCAAACTTACTACAATGAATTTCCATGGTGTGTAGTTGTGCACAACGCTTACAGAATTCAGATAACTCTTTTCGTTTATGAATTATCTGCCCTTGAATTTAAAAAAATGCCAATTTACTTGTTTGCGCAACTCTACAGTTTCAATCGTATTTTATCAACCTTGCCAACATGAATCTCTTTGGTGTCTGGTATTGCAAACCTCTTACATAATTTAGAGAACTCTTCATATTTGAATTATGTGCCCTTAAATTGAAAAAAATGACCAATTTTAATGACAAGTCCTTCTCGGGCGTATATGCGCTGCTTTGCGAAGCTCTTGTTTTCTTTTACCTGAAAGCTTTTCTTAAGCTTTATATTGCTGAATGAATTATTTAATCAATCAATATTTTTGGCTGATAGCTGCAATTTTTATGCCCCCGTATCGAGAGATCGGGGGCATATTGTTTTACTCATGTCCGTCTGTCTGTCCGTCTGTCCGTCCGTCCGTCCGTCTGTCCGTCCGTCTGTCTGTCCGTCCGTCTGTCCGAAAACTTAACCTTTGGCTTTTCTCCAAAAGTATTTGACATACAAAGCTCAAATTTGGTATGCAACTTCCTTTCAATGATATCTATCTGTTCCATGCAGTTTGACCTTCCTCAAGGTCATCTGTTAACCCTTATCAACCCTTTACTCTACGAAAACTTAACCTTTTACTCCGAAAACTTAACCTTTGCTTTTTCTCCAAAAGTATTTGACATACAAAGCTTAAATTTGCTATGCAACTTCCTTTCAATGATAACTATCTGTTCCATGCATTTTGACCTTCCTCAGGGTCATCCCTTAACCCTTAATAACCCTTTACTCCACAAAAATTTAACATTTTAGAAAAATGGCCATTTCGGGGGCATTTGTGTTTCACAAACACATCTTGTTCAATTCACAAATTTTCAGGAAATGACTGATGGAACCACATTACTTATGTTTTAAGACACTACAATTGACATTTACTAAGATTATTTACAAGTAATTTCTTCATTTTCCAAATTCAAAAGATATTTAAATCTTATCAACATGAAATTGTCGTCTACTACACCTTTCAAATTGGAACAGTCCAAAATTTTGCAGGTAATTGGTTAAGGGTATTTTTCTTTCAGATGGGACTCAAGGCTGGGAGTGCTTGGTTTGGTAAGTTTGATGTACACATATAGTATAAACTTGCTTTTCAACAAAAAAATATTTGTAACTGCAGCTTATTTTAAGCTGCAGTTACAAGGTTTTTGTTGAGAAGTATCAATATACTTTCTTTCTCTTGAAATCATCTTGATTTAATGGATATAAAGGAACTTGTTTTTTCTGTTGCTTATTAGTGAAGCACATTGAAGATAAAGTTGGAGCAACTCCTTGCTATTGATAGACTTGAGAATCAGCTCATATACATGGAATTCAGTATGGTTTGCTTTATTTGAGCTATATTGTATAAGTAAAAAGTTGCGTTAATAAATATTGCAATAATGTATTACCATTTTGTAGCAATGATACAAAATAATATGATACAAAAACACAAATTGAATTATTACAGTGCTTATGAAATAAGCTTACTTCCATCCATTGCCTAGAACTCTTAGATTTTGTTTAACAATAGACATGTTGAACTTAGATTTTAATTGCGTGGTTGTTTTAAATAAATAGGAATAATGCGTCTTGTAGAAAAAGATGTATTCCAGTTTAATTATCCCTTTCACAAACGACAAAATTTTTAGACTGATTCAAATTCAAATATGTTAGAGACGATACTTTTAAGTAAATGAAATTTTACATATATTTTGGGTTAAAAAACATTGTCAAAGGCAATTTCTTCATTTCCTACAATGTTTTTCATTGCTTTATCTTATGGGGTGTCAAAAGGCTTCATTATGTGGTAATTGGTTAAAAATGCCTCTGTCATTTGATTATTTCTTGTTTGCTTTTTTTTACAGAATGTGGTTTCCCGGAGAGGGCAAACAACATTCTAGTTCTTGCAGAAAAGGTATTTAAGTTTGATCTTTCCTAAAATACTAGAACAAGAATAGAGTATGACCAATTTCTCAACATAGTATATAATTGTGAATTTTGTCTTCAATGTTTAACCCATTACCATTACTTTACTTACTTTACAGACCACAATTTCAAGTGAATAAAATTTTATTTTTTTAGTTATTTCGGTAGAAAAAATTTTGTGAAATGACGAAGTTGCTTGTCATTAGCAATTTCTCCATTTTCCACAATGTTTTCTAAAGCTGTTATCGTTAGGGGAGTCAAAAAGACTAAATGTATGGAAATGGGTTAACCCATTACCACACATTGACTCCTTTTGACTCCCCTGAGGAAAACAGCTTCAGAAAAGATTGTGGGAAATTAAAAATTGCTTGTCACAAGCAATTTCTCTATTTCCCACAATGGGTAATGGGTTAAATGTAGTGAAAATTGAAAGGAGTTGCCAATGAAATTACTAATGCTAACTTATATATAGGAAATCTCCATGTTAAAGGTTATTGATATGTTCTTCTTTTCATGTCAGGTTTTAACCCTTTCCCAAATGGCAAAATTTAAAGAAGCCCTATTTAAAAGCTGATGGAGATGACAAAATAGAAGTTAAAAAAGCTTGAATTCATGTGAAATATTGTACAAAAATACTGTGGCAAAAGGAGAAAATGCTGATTATCAAGTATTTCCTTCTAGCGACAACAAAAACCAGATCTGGTTGGGTTGTCAAAAGGGGTTTTTGTTGAAAAAGGCTTAAGTTACAACATCATTTGTAACAGTTGAATACATTATTCCTGTTTAGTGCATACAGAGACTGAGACAGCACGTATACAAGCAAACATCGGGCAGTGATGTGGAGAAGACAGCTGTAGAGAAGATGAAAATTGATGTGGAACAGGATCTCTTTACTTTGTTCTGCCAGAAACTTGAAACGGTAAAGTTTGTATTATTGTCCTGCCAAGATATTGCAGCGCATATTTTCAAAATATATGATGTTAACAACATAATATCAAACTCCAAACTACTATAAATTTGTATGTGATTGTTTGAATCTTTCAAACAACTGCATGCTTCAAACCAACACATACAAAATTGTTTTGAAAATCAAAAATAAATTTTCCATGTTTGCATATTTAAATTTATAAACCTGCATCATGCTGTTGCGACTGGACTATACAGATGCTTTGTTTTATGTGAAATTTACAATTTTATTGCATTTTTTGTAGACTCTCTATACTTGAAAGGTAAATGTATCTAATTTGATACAGACATACCAAGCAATAATTTTGTTAGCACTTATATGAATGGTTTAGGAGATTTTTGTTACACATTTTATTTGCAGAGATTGCAATGACTCAATCATAAGAAGTAGTATAACAAGTACATGTATTGGCTTTGCTTTTACAAAGGACAAATATCTTTGGTAGCCATATTGTTGATTGCAAAACTTTTAAAAGGCACAAAAGTATGAGTACTTTACCTACCAAACCTAGTTTTTGATGTCCATATATTATAAATTGGGAAATTTTTGAGAAAATATTGAAAGAGATAAAGAGGACTTAGATTCCCATCATTGTCCTGTTTTCCGCTCAATGTTCATTTATGAAAGAACCAAACATCTAAGAGTACTCTTGCATTGATTTTGTTGTGTTAATGTTTTAACCCTTTCCCAAGCAACAAAAATATGGGTCTTTTAATTTGAAATCTGATGCAAGAAAATTTGATGTTCAAAATGTAGGATTTATGTTCACTTTAGCACAAACATATTAAGGCAGAAAGGGAAAATGCTGTTTTTCAGCATTTTCTTCATTTGTCTCAATGTTTTCTCAATCCTTTTCTGTATTATGGGCTTTAAAACAAGTTACTGTTTGGGAAAAAGTTCTTTAGATGTGTTCAAACATTTTGTTGTCTATGAAAAGCTATATTGATTAATTTACAAAAAATCGGTATCTTATATAAATCAAGTTTTTGTTGCTGTTTTTTAATACAGACTATTGCATTAGGCAAAGAAGATGATGCTCTAAAACATATGATGAGTGCAAAAGAATTACTACCAAAGTTGCCAAAGGAGGTTTGTGAGATTATTTGTATATAAGATCAACAATTCCCGCTTAGAATCAAATTTATTTGGACATGTTTTTAATTGGAAACTGAAGTTTGCATTTTGTAGGAATAAAGCAAGCAAATGACTGAGGCCAGTCTAGGTTTAATGTTTAATACTTGTTCTGCTGATTTTAAATCTTGTTTGAAACAAATTGCCAATTTGAAAGACATTTCAATCAGTTTTTGCAACAAATATAATAACATTAGAAAGCAGGCAGTCTAGGTTAAGATCAGACAGCATGTTTGTGCAGACTGATCTTAGTCCATACAGTCGGCTAAAGCTGGAATATGAGGTGATATTAAGAATTGTGTAAAATGCTTTTAATCAACATTTTCTTTTTTTGCTTCAATGTTTTTCAAAGCTTTTTCTATTATGGAATGTCCCTTGAGTGACTGTATTCAACGCATGTTTATGAATTTTTGATTGGTTGAAAAATGTTGGGTGTGCCAGGGTGGGGCATTTCAGACTTAGCAAAAACATTAGATAATTCTTAAAAAATCTTCTCCTTAACCATTGGCCAATTTTAATACGACTTGGCAGTAATGCACCTTGGATGATTCATTTCAAAACCATAAGATTTTGTCATTTGTGAAAGGGTTAAAATGTTCCCACACTCTCTTTATAGGGAGGTTACTTGTCGAGGATGTGCTACAATATAGGAGTGGACCTATACCAAAACAAGAAGCTAGAATCTGCGGTAGTGTGGCTGAGAGAGAGCTATGAGCTTGGGAAGGGGGAACATTATGTCAACTGTAAAACTCAGGTAGGCTTTTGGAAACAAGACATGGATGCCCCAAATAGAATATGCTTGGAAAAACATTGAGGCAAAAGAAGAAAATGCTGATAACCCCATGACTTATTCTATGCAACTTTCCCCACATTTATGGATGTATTTAGATGAAAGTTCAACCCTTTCCCAAATGGCCAAAATTTGGACATTACCTATTTGAAAGCTGCTGAAAACGACAAAATAGATGCTGATAAAGATATTATTTGTGTAAAATGAAGCACAGAAAATATTGAGACAAAAGGAGAAACTGCTGGTTATCAGCAGTTTCTTCTTTTGTCTCAATGTTTTCCAAGACCTTTTCTATTAGGGACGTCAAAACCAGGTCTTGTTTGGGAAAGGGTTAACTTAAATGACATAGAATGTTCAAAGTCCACTGACATTTGCGCACATCGTAAAGGCTTTGCCATTTTACTCTGTGTTACTGTATTTTGTCAACTTTGTCACACTTGTTTCTTTATTGATTTATATTTGCAGTATTCACTATCCATATTAGAACATGATTGCTGACCCTGTTACATGCATCATGTGACATTAATTCAATATTAAGGAAGATCAAAACAAAAATGTTATCATTCTGTTAACCCATTACCATATAGTGACACGTTTTGACGCCCACAAGATGAAAGCTTTGGAAAACATTGTGGAAAATGAAGAAATTGCTTGTGTCAAGCAATTTCTTTATTTTCCACAATGTTTTCTAACCAAAAATCGAAAGTATTATTGAATTTCATCAACTTTAAATTGTCCTCTGCAACTTCTTTGAATTTGGACAAGTCTATAATTTTGCTGTATGGTTAAATTGTCAATAAACAATGTTGGTACCTAAATAGCATATCTCAGAGCAACAGATAAGTGGGGATTAGCCATTTCCCAAACAAGACCTGGTTTTGACGTCCCCAATAATGCTTGGTAAAACATTGAAACAAAAGAAGAAACTGCTGATTACCAGCAGTTTCTCCTTTTGTCTCAATATTTTCTCTGTCATATTTTACACAAATGCTATATTTATCAATATTCATTTTGTCGTCTGCAGCAGCTTTCAAATTGGATTACCCTAAAATTTTGTCGATTGGTTATGGGTTAAGGCATGCTTAAATTTGTTATTTCAAATCAAAACCCTATGTTACAGGTACTCATTTGAATTCGATTAAACAATTCTAATGAGTAACCACACCACAGGGTTTGATGAATAATAAGAAATAATTGCATTTTGAAAAAATGATATATCCTCATATCTTTAGCTCTGATATCTTTTCCTACTATGTGTTTCAGGCTCGGACCCTTAGATTATTAGCCAATGTCTACCTTGAAGCAGACGCTATAGCAAACCTGCAGAATGCTCTTAATGCTGTCAGTTTAGCAAATAAGGTATTCATACTTTGTCTGAAACATTTTAATGAGACTGAATTTTAAGAAATTGTAGAATATTTGATATGAGAACATGTACGAGGGACGGTCGGAAAGTAGTTGGACTTTTCGTGCTGCTGTCTCTCCATTTGCAACTGTATAAACATATTATATATTGATGGAATCTACATCCATTTGCCAATAATGTGGTCAGTTTATTTTCAAACATAGTTGTATATGTATGCTATTCTGTCAACTTATATGTGATAGGGGTTTTATGTACCATAGACTATTTGTTAGAGGAACAACAAGGGTAACCAAAACAAAAGAACATTCTAGTCATTTTAATCGCGAAGAAGTTAAGTTTTTTAACTAAAGTATCACTGAGGATTAAATAAGGGTCCATAATTCCGAACTTGGGATAAAAAACCAGTCAAAGCAGTCATGGAAACGAGCTGGTTCCCCGCCCATGTAAAGATTAAGCTGTTTCCTTCGGCTGGTTGTCATGTTTGTTGCTTTTAGGGATTCACGAGGATTGATAGTTACTCATTTCATGTCAAACGGTAAAAACTGTCATTGCCAAGTACAATTCTGAAGTAATTCAGAAAAACCAAAGAATACATGCTGAAGTAAACGCCTCCCAGATTAGCAAAGAAAAACATTTTCTACTTTACGATTACGCACGGTCCCATACCACCGCATATACAGTGAAGATTATCAACTATTACACATGACAAAAGTTATTTTGTTCTTCTTATTAGCCCTGAACTCGCCCCACGTGACTTTTATTTGTGTCAAGGACTGATGAAAATGCTTGCTGGGAAGAAATTTTAGACCAGGGCGCCTTTGATAACGGTGGTTACACAGTACCTAATACAGTGGGTCTACGTCATGGTTAATAGTGGGAATAGTAAAGCTCCTACAAAGATGGCAAGAATGCATAGACATAGATGGACAATTTGTTTAATCAGTGTAAAAAGAATTTTGTTAAAAAATTAAATGGTTTTAGAGAACTAGTCAAAAGTCCAACTACTTTCCGACCGTCCCTCGTACATCATTTGATTTTTTTAAGAAATAGTTTGTTTCTAATAAGACCTTTGCAAAAGAGGGTAGCTGGTTTGATCATCCACCTCTCCAGAATTTCACATTCAACCCATTACTGCACAGTGGTGCCTTTTCACTCCTTCACATGAAAAGACTTGGGAAAACATTGTTGAAAATGAAGAATTGCTTATTACTAGCAATTTCTTCATTTTCAACATAGTTTTCTGAACCAAAATGGAAATATTTTTATAATATCATCAACTTGAAATTGTCATTTAAAACACCTTTCAGATTGGAAGAGTCCAAGATTTTGCCATTTTGTAATGAGTAAACCCTTTCCCAAACAAGACCTGGATTTGACGTCCCTGATAGATTTTGCCTGGGAAAACATTAAGGCAAAAGAAGAAAATGCTGATGAACAGTATTTTCTGCTTTTACCTCAATATTTTCTATGCTAATTGAAAACAAAATTTACCTTTATGTCCATTTTGTCGTCAGCAACTGCATTTGTATAGAACTTTACTAGAATTTCGCTGTTTAACTTTTGTAATTGGTTAAATTGCGGTCCAGTCTCAGTATGACTGCAGATATTGAGTGGGACTCTATTCATTTCATTCTTTCCAATTAACCCTTTCCTAAACAAGACCTGGTTTTGACGTCCCAAAATGAATATGCTTTGGAAAACATTGAGACAAAAGAAGAAACTGCTAATAACCAGCAGTTTCTCCTTTTGTCTCAATATTTTCTGTGCTGCATCATACACAAATTCTATCTTTGCCAAGGTCCAGTTCTCATCTGCAGCAGCTTTTGAAATGGAAATTTTGAAAATTTTGCTGTTTGGGTTAACGAGATAAGTCTTTCTGTTTCTCTTGATAAATACTAGCGAAAAATGTTCCACTTACAGATTCTTAAATTTCTATTCATTTGAATTAGGTAAGGATGAGTGTCAATAAGGCCCTTTCCGTGACCCTGGAACCTGATTGTCTTCATTTTTGCCACACATGTCCTATAACTTATTGGCCTTATGTAGGCAAAGTATCAACTTGAATGGAGCCTTGATTTGGAAGATATCGTCGTTGTAAATGCAAAACCTCGTATCTCGATTTTTGAAAAAAATAAAGGGGGTTGGAAAATGTGTAATAAATTTTCCCAAACTGAAATGTTTTACTTAAATTTTGGATATTTTGTTCATAAAAAATCTGTTTTTAATACGGATAAGTAAAAATATCCCAAAACCTGCGTGAATTGTCTTAACTGGGCATACAAGTTTGTACTTTGAAAATCGCAAGAATCGACATACAAGCTTTTGCATTTACACCGACGATATATTAAATCAAAGTGGGTGGGGTAAGTCACCCACTATGTCATTAGATGGTAATCAATTTCTTATACAGTTTTACTAACAATCTAAAACTTGAAAACTGCTAATGCAGGGAACTATTTGTGTATTGAACTTTGAAAACGTGTTTTTGTTTATTCCATTGGATGCCATGTACAGGAGAAAAGGGGCATTAAACATGTTTATGAATGTTAAGGATTTTTGGGTGGACTAACTTTACGAAAAACCACAATAGGCTTTTATTTCTCATTTCATTTGATTTATCTTTCTGGTATTGAAGGGAGATATATTACTGTTATTTTGTAATATGAAAGTTTTTAAAATAGCTTTTGTATTTTCTGGATTACTTGCCCTTGATTTCTTGATAAAAATGCCAAAAAATTTAAGAAGTACTATTTCGTTTCTTAACCAAACATTTCTTTATAAATCACCATAAAATACCTTTAGGAGGACGATATGAGCCTTGTAGACACAAAACAATCATATAAAGAGGTTGCAATTGTTATCTTAACAGAGTGGGTGGGGTAATATACTCCAAATTTAAGCGTGAAACAGGCAGGGATTTTTCATAGTCAGAATTGCTTGTATAGAATCCTAAATGTATGGTAATATTATTAGCTCATCTGAGCACAAAATGCTTCAGTTGGCCTATTTTAACGATCTGGAACCATAATGGATTTCGGTTATTATCGCCGATGATCGGGTATTTACGGCACTCGGTTATTTCCGTGAAACGCACTTCGGAAAGATTCGATTTTGTTCTCACCTCGGTTTACTTTCTCGTAAATATTAATATATATCGGCCGTGTAAGCTATTTAAAGTGTATTTTTCTGCATAGATAGAGATACTTCTCATATTTTTCGTTGTTAGTAGCATGAAAAATGCTTAAATATTATCGTTCTGAACACTCTGGCGATTAAACGTATATTAAACGTACATTCATTCCATTAGAATAGGAAATACATGAAAAATACTTTTTCATGTTGTATTCTATAAATAGCAACAAAAAAGAAAGTGAAAGTACAGCGAAATAGGGAACGATTTTATCCAGTTAATCGTGACGTTATTTCGGACATACAATAGTAATTCGTTGGAGCTGTTATGAAATCTCGTAGCTACGGCTTAAATCAGGCCGTAGTTACGATATTTTATGACAACACTGACGGTTTATCAAAACATAACCTTAAACCCAGTCTATTGTTAGCACAAAATCCATTGCTATTCACATGAATTTTCCGTGGTTTGTTCAATTTCAACATTTCCTTTCATAGATATTTTGATATTTTCAGTAATTTTGGGGTTATCAAGGCTTTAAACAGTAAATTTAGGCATCGACAGTGGTGACAAACAGATTTACGTCAACTATTTTTGATCGTAAAGTTACGGAAAAAAACTTAGGAAATTTCTAATCTTAGCTGCGAACATGTTTTGTAAAACGCACTTACGCAAAAAATTTGAACTTCCGTTCAAATCTACGAAAATAATGTGCGTAACTTCGTTGATAATACGGGGCCCAGTTCACTGGTAGAAATAACAGAAAAACACTAAGAGAAATGAAGAAATAACTGTTTCAATAGGCCTACAATTGTTATGAATTTACTGATTTGGTTATAAAGAGCAAAGCACTGATATATCCTTCTCTTAACAAGTCTGGTTTTGACGTCCATTGTACAAATAATTTGAGAAAACATTGAGAGAAAAGAAGAGGTTGTTGATTATCATCAATGTGTTATCATCAATGTGTCCCTTTTCCTCAGTGTTTTCTGTTCTTTTGGACTGGTACAGTTTGTTTTTTTTTGGGGGGGGGGGGGAGATGGGTTATGTATGCACCAATACACTTGATTGATTCAAGATCTATACGAATAAATGCTTAAGACCAGGATTTGATATAGTACCAATATTGCGTCTTCTGTCTTGATTTTTTTTATTATTATTATAGTCCAGTCACAATATAATGACACATGTTTACAAATTTTACAGTAATAAACAAAAGGTAATCCTTGTTAATTTTCAGTTCAACGTTGCATGTCTTGGTTCAAATCTTGAAGGTGTAAGGGACCTGCAAGATTCGAACCATCACATGCAAATTTACAGTAGTTATGACTTTGCTATTGCGTTTTTTGCAAGGGTAAATTTTGTAAACATGTGCCATAATATCGTTAATTAAAGGACTATAATTTATGTAAAGACCCGGTAATCAAAGATACATGTTCGTGTAAGATTAGCTTAATTTGATTAAAAAAGGCGTTCTTATACAGTAGTACATGAGACCAATTTCAACCCTCTTCCACCCCACGAATCTAATATCACGGCGGGGATTCACCTGGCATATATAATAGTAAAACGATATTTTCCAACAGTTCTGTCAATAGATGACCGATTTGAAAAGAAGAATTTAAGCAGAGACAGCGGGAACACTCCATGACTTTGCTGAATGCCAAGGATAATCTTTGAAAAAATCAGCTGATATGAAAGTTATTGACGACCAGCCAAAACTTAATCTGGTCGTCAATAACGTTTTTATCACTTGATTTGTAAAAGAGTTACCACCCATCTAGCTGATATCGGGCGTTTTACATTTTTTTCTGTTTCAAACCGATTTCAAATTGGTCAAGTATTTACAAAATTATTGACGATTTTCTGAAATTTAGTGTCACATGATTCCCCACCGATGTATATAATGCCCTTGTTTTGTTAACAATAGTTTATGTAGTAACTGCAGGGAAATCTGGCAATGAATATTTGATAAAAATAAGTTCTTTATATAAGTTACTATAAAAAATGTGCTGTTACATTTGACCTTACAATGAATATTTGATGGAATTGAATGACCTATTTTGGATAATTTTGTCCTTGTTTTAGGCGCCCCTACTAAGTTTGAATTCATAAAAAACCAAAATTTAACGGTAACTTTTTCCCATTCTTGTTTTATTTGCACAAGTATAAATTAGAGATAATTTTGGTGTAGGTCTCATACCCTGCCAGTCAATATTACAAAAATTACAGATCAAAGAAAAATGTTCATTTTTCTTAAACATGGAAAAAATTAAGTCGCAAAATCATAAACCTTATGTATAATCAAGTGTGTTTTTTTTTCAATTTTGTTTTCATAGTTTTGTATTTAGCTTATTATGTTACATACATATCTGTTGTAGCATGCAAGCTGAAAAATGTCAGATATTATCATCTTCTGGGAAAAAAATATGAGATTTACGGAGTTGGTGCTTCCCCTTTTCCCGCCTTTTTTTGTAAAAGGGGGTCAATAACTAAAAACATATATAAAATTCCAACATAACGGTAAAAATTGTTTTAAGTTTCATTTTACCTCCGTCTTATATCATAGAAATAATATATAACAATACTTTTTGTATTTTCAAAAGTGTCTATTATGGTTCCAGATCGTTAATAGCTTTTTGTTCATTGTCTGTCTATCTATCTGTCCATCTGTCTGTTGTTGACATGGTTTTTACACTCTAGTATTCGCAAATATAAGCCAGTTTTGACCAAACTTTGCCTGCCCTTGAATTTGACAAAATTGCCGTTTTCGACTTTGTTTTTTCCTTAAAAACCACAAATATTGACCAATCAAAATGAAACTTTGACACAGTGTTTGTGACAATAAGAACTTGGAAAATTGTGAATTTCAACATAATTTCGGTAAGACTTTTTCAGTTATCCGCCCTTGTATAAGACTAAATAAGAGTGAAAACAAAGTCGAAAATGATAATTTACTGCTCAGATCAGACTGAAAATCAAAGTCATTCGAGCACATATGATACCCAACATTGTGACTGGTTTTCATCTTGATTGGACAAAAAATGTAGAGGCTAGAGTAGAAACAATGTCAAAACTAGCTAATTTTGACCTGCAAAGGCAGACAACTCTGGAGCTTTTTGTTTGATCCGGCCCATGATCGAATTCCTAAGAGAACTTATGACTATACTTTTTTTGACAAAGTTTGGTCAAGATTGGCTTATAGTTACGAATGCTATACAGTCAATCCAAATTTTTATGTACTTTCACAGATGCTAAATAGTTGCAAAAGTGACATCTTTGAATCTTGTGAAAGATTAGCCATTCTAACGCCTCATATGTGTAGAATGTTATTTTGATATCCTACTTCATAACGACCCACCGAGCTTTTCAAATCACAGCTTTAATTTACAGTCTGATTTCACAAGTATCGGAGGTTATTTTAACGAAATCCAAGTTTAAAAGACTGGTTACGTGAAAGGGATTGTTTGTCAGTTCAAAAAAGAGTTGTGAAATTCAAGATTACAGCACGTAGGATGGTATGATATGAAATATGTTTCATTTATCAATATAATGTTGGATTTAAGACTAAATATTGAAACTCACGTGTTTGCGGCAAAATCATTTTCAAATATTGTAAACCCTTCATTTAATTCATCTTTTGAAATATGACCGTTATCATTTTAAATTTTCTTTGAAAACGAAGCTGATTTTTCTTTTGGGTATTTAAAATCAAATTACCTTAAAGTACAAACATCTCGACTGATCCTCGGACTATGCAAATACCTCTTAAAATGTAACGGATGTTACAGATATAACAGGTATAGGCATTCTCCCCCACTGTTTTCAATATTCTGTGATTATTTTTAAAGTAGACACTCAAAATATTTGGTGTAACTGTAATAACTTTATTAAATGTCGAAAACATCAATATATAACAGTTCATTGAAGAAACATTGAACAAAGCTGAAAATTTTCCATATGTAACTTAATTCCTTATTAGACATATCAGATTTTTATCATAGTCAACGATTTAACACATTTGAAACTTGAAATGATGCCGTTATTGTTTATTCTAAAAATACAAAAACGTAATAACTTGTTTTCTCGTATAATTTTGTAATTTGATTTAGTAACGGAAGTTAACTCCTTAAAGCAGACAATTGATATATATATATATATAATTGAAAATATTTTTGAAGTCAAACTGTTCCCCCCAAAACGTTATTTTCTTCTTGCTTTTTCCACTACGTGAACAATCCTTCATTTTTTCTAACCTTTAATTTTTCCCCAATGGCTCTGTCGTCATACCTTTCGATAAATATGTCAGGGTTGTTTGTTGTCAATGTGTCTTGAACTGCCTTTCTAGAGATATGTTTGTACCTCGTGGCTATTTTCAATCCAATGAATTTCATCTCAACCTGTTTCTGTATTACTTTCTTTTCAAGAACATTCATGAACAAATATACTTATGTCTCATTTTTCTATCTGTCCTAGATCTTGGTGTAAAAGTAGATCTTAAGGAAAGAGGACTAGTTTCTACTGTACTAGGATTGTCTTTGCTCATTCTCTGGAGTTTCTTTTGAAGTGTTATCTTCGTAACTTAAAGTTTCTCATTTCTCTGTGTTGACTGACTCACTTCATTCATCAAGTTTTTTTTTCAATTTCGGGTCATGAACTTTATTTCTAAATTCTAAGGCAACTGTCAAAGTAGACTCCTTTACTCAGTCTTCTTGTATTTGGATTTTCTTGAGAGTCATCTGTCAAAGCATATTCTTCCCTTTTCTTGGATTGCAGCTTTACTATCTGTAGAGGTCAGACCTCTCCTTTTTGACTTGAGCCTCATCTAAAAGTCAAACAGGAGCGTATACCTTCATCTTGCATTCTGTCTTTTAGTAGAAAGTCATCCCCTTCACTTATAATCCGTTCCATGTATCTAGTAACCTTCCTTAAGTTTCAGTCTGAGAAAATGGCATCCTTTAATTCAATAGAGCAATCTAATCAATACAATCAAACACTCTTTTGGATATACATCATAGTAAATGATGGAATGAAATATATCTCGTCATCATAATACCTATTAAGTTTGAAACTCTCAACCCAAAAACTCTGAAAAATTTGGTCCTTAAAGTTGTTTTAACTTCTGTTACCACAAAGGACATATTTGTACCTATAAACTGGTTATTATTCTCATGATGTAATTCAAATGATATGATTCCTTTATTTCTCACTTAAAACATTACACTCGTTTCAAAATCTGGCTTTGGAACTAAAAACGAAATTACGAATTCAAGGAGAAACTATACAAGTTAAACTTATTTAACTTCCGTTACCAAATTGTTTTCATAAGTGATAACAAGTACAATTACTACATTAGTACGCTTTTTAGAAAGGGTTTTCAAAATCAAATTAGAGCACGTCATGGCTTTGTTGATGAGCGGCTTTACGTACACTGGAGTGTCGCACTTAATTATTACAAAGAATGTCTTCATTTGTATAAAAGGATCCTGAAAATACCTGCCTCACTTGAAAGTCTTCTTCGTACGCAAATATCATCCAAATATTTCATAAAGTCATCCAAAGCAGATACTATTATGTATTTTCTGTTTCGTCAGTATTGTCGGTGATTAAGATGCGTTATAAAACCTACTATCGGTATCCATAAACTATCGATTTTCATCATGGAAGTTAATAGTAATGGATGTTAAAATCTGCATGTATTTTAGTGCCATATATTTTTTTCTGTCCGCTTCTAATTTGTCGCTTCTTTGTTTTATGCTGCGTTTACCTTCCCCGCCACACAGCATGGAGGATTAGATGTTTCTATTTTGTTCGATTTTAGTAAAAGTACAGTAACAGAAGTTAACTGAAAATTTGTCTGCACCCAGCGTCAGCATGACTGATTCATTTTTCTTAGCCATTTCACCTTATTTTTGGATTATTACTAGTTAATCATAAACTTCAATAGCATGTTGATATTTCAAAAGCAATAACTGCACAAATGTATTCTTTTACATCAATATTTCAATGACCCAAAAAGTGTAAACGGATGTTAATAGTATTTTGGCGACATTGTATATTTGTAATTTATTCCAAATTTCGAAAATATTTCCGTCAATTGGCAATTTATGGTATTTCTAACATACACTTGAAATGTTTTGGACAGAAAATTGTAGCAAAAAAGCTGAAAATAGAAAACTGGTCATAGTTCAAAATAAGCAAACATGTTTGGCGACATGCAAAATTGCCCTTTTAATGTATACATATGATCAACTTATGTCCTTCCAAATATACATAGAAGCTGTTTGACCCTTGATATACGTGAAGTGAGGTACACATGTTGATAATTAAGGAATAAAACTACCTATGATCATCTACAGCTTTCAAAAACTGGCGGCGACAATGAAACATGGTCAAAGTACATTAAAAATTGGATTCACTGTATAGCGTAAACACTAAATTTAGAACAGACAGATGGGCAGATAGACAGACAGACAACGAACAAAAATCAATAAAAACAGCTCAACTTGAGCATTTTGTGCTCAGATGAGCTAATAACAACGCTACCATACATTTAGGATTCTATAAAAGCAATTCTAACTATGAAAAATGTATGTCTGTTTCACGCTTAATTTTGGAGTATATTACCCTACCCACTCTGTTAAGATAACAATTGCAACCTCTTTATATGATGTTTTTTTGTGTCTACAAGGCTCATATCGTCCTCCTAAAGGTATTTTATGGTGATTTCTAAAGAAATGCATGGTTAAGAAACGAAATAGTACTTCTTAAATTTTTTGGCATTTTTATCAAGAAATCAGGGGCTAGTAATCCAGAAAATACAAAAGCTATTTTAAAAATTTTCATATTACAAATTATAGTAATATATCGTCGGTGCTATGACAAAATGGCGTAACAAATTAGTTACGCAATTTTGTCAATTTTTTTTTATAAATGCTTTATACGTAGTTTGTAGGAACGCATATCCTGTCAAAACGGCGTTTCTTTACGCCTATTAGAACCCTTTCAATTATCATGTGACAAAATTGCGTAACTCGATTTAGCTGACAAAAATGCGTTGTACATAGAAAAATTATTTACACGAGAGTAATAAAAGGCTGAGAAATGGCATTCTCCTCTGTTTTTCTTCTACTTTGACCAATAAATGAACCGTAAGTTATGTTCAATTACCTTATTTTACCTTAAAGAAGCTGAATTGTTCATGTAGTTATTGAGTTACGCAATTTTGTCGGTACATTTTTTAAAGCGGTAAAAACGTTTTTGGCTCTCCTGAAAAAAATGGTTTTCGAACAAAATTTTTATTACGCCATTTTGTCATAGCACCGACGATATCTTCCTTTAATACCAGAAAGATAAATCAAATGAAATGAGAAATAAAAGCCTGTTGTGGTTTTTCGTAAAGTTAGTCCATCCAAAAATCCTTGAAATTCATAAACATGTTTAATGCCCCTTTTCTCCTGTACATGTCACCCAATTGAATAAACAACAACATGTATTCAAAGTTTAATACACATATATTTCCCTGCATAAACAGTTTTCAAGTTTTAAATTGTTAGTAAAACTGTATAAGAAATTGATTACCATCTAATGACATAGTGGGTGACTTACCCCACCCACTTTGATTTAATATATCTTCCAAACCAAGGCTTCGTTCAAGTTGATACTTTGCCTACATAAGGTCAATATGTTAGTGGTCATGTGTTGCAAAAATGAAGACAATCGGGTCGGGTCACGGGCCTTATTGACACCCATCCTTTCAAGGCAAATTGTTTTTACTTACATTTGTCAGTCCATGAATTTTGTAAATAAACGACACTGGTTTTATTTCCTAATTAATAGAATACTCTCATTGGTTCATTTTGCGCTGTTTACCTATCTAGTGATATGTTCATCATACTTAGTAGGGCTTAATCCATTACCAGACGGCAAATGTTAGGCTAGTCCAAATTCAAAGATGGTGGAGACAATAATTTCAAGTGAATGAACTTCGACATTTTTTGGTCGTATTAGGTAGAAAAAATTGTGGAAAATGAAGAAGTTGCTTGTCACAAGCAATTTCTTCATTTACCACAATGTTTTCCAAAGCCATTATCTTGTAAGGAGCCAAAAGGAGTCACTGTGTGGTAATGGGTTGAATAAGTACAAAATGTCTACCTGGGTACCCTTCTGACTTACCTGTAGGTACCTGGGTACCCATAATATTCTCTGCTTTGGAATTTGGTTGTCCATCTTTTCAGAAAAATATAAGCAGACTAAAGGGCGACTAACAACAATTTTTGGAAATATTTTGTTACAAACATACAAAAAACAAAGTCTAACTGTTGAAAAATGCAACCAATCTCCAGATGCTGGTATATTTACAAACTTCCCATAATTGGGTACATTTTGACTGTCTAGACATTTCAATTATTGATAAAAGTTGAAAACAAAAAATTATCTTAGAGTAATGGATAATAAACTTTTATCTTTTTGATAAAATCTCTGCTTGAAAAATTATATAAATCAGCATGATGTTAGCCCTTTTCCAAAAGAGACCTGGTTTTGACGTCCCTAATAGAAAATGCTATGGAAAACATTGAAACAAAAGAAGAAACTGCTGATAACCAGAAGTTTCTCCTTTTGTCTCAATATTTTCTATCCTATATTTTACACAAATTCTATCTTTCATAACATCCATTTTGTCTTTTGTTGCAGTTTTTACAGTGGATCACCCTAATTCTTTTTTGTTTGGTAATGGGTTATATATCTACTGTCAATATTTACAGGAGCATTGTCACCCTGCTGGTTTGTTTCTGAAGCTGAAAATATTGCTGCTTCAAAATAATGAGGAAGACATCATCAAATTAGGTAAGTATACCTGCACTCTCTTCTCCACAGAAATATTAACATACACCATTCTCTAAAAAAAGTTATGTCAAACTTTGTTGGAAAAGACTTTTAATCGTTTTGTAAAGCTGAAAGTATCTATATTATCACCCTCCAAATGAAAAAGTTCTTAGATTTGACATCCATGATAAAAAAAAGCTTAAGGTTTACAAACTGAGAATGAAATGCAGAGCCAGAGGCGAAATTTGAAAAGTGCCAGTATTTCCTAAACTGTGTTACATTTCCATTCCAAATACAAACATAAGCATTTTGTATGGTTTAGAATTTTGAATTAATGCATACTGTGATACATATGGAAATATTTGACAAAAATGTTCAAAGTTACCTCCCTTGCATATGGATATAGAGTAAAATAATATTTGTAAATTATTTTCTTCTTGAAGCATAATCTTGAAATCCGGCATGGTGAATCAACTTCTGTAAAGTGTATTTACAAGTGTGCGTAATTTGATGCATTTGGTATGGCTAGAAAGTGGTGTTTTCATTCTCAGTTCGTAAACCTTAACTCTTTTGCTGCCAATGTCGCAAATAAGCGACCCATAGGAAGTCTGCTAATGTCGCTTATCTGCATCTTCGCAAGCCAAAGGTGACATCTACGACGTAACGTCGTTTCTGTATTCACCCTTGGCGTATTCAGTCCGATTTTCTTGGTCTCCTGGAAAGCGTTTTCATTGGTTCCAGCGAGGTCTCGCTGGAACCAATCAGATTGTCGACTGACACATTTGTTATGAGTAACCAAATCATGACAACGGGCGGGAAAAGGCATTGCATTTGCAACTCAAAAACGCGAAGATGGGCGATTTTTCCTAAGAATTTCACTGCAATAGACAGGAATTCCCTAAGTTTAATCGACGAATTATTATACTTTCGACAATTTGACCAAAAAAGCAGCTAACTTTTACATAATCCGCATGACGTTTGACGCGAAAGACAACGCGCGTTAATGACGTCATCAATAATGGACGTAAACAACCAGCAGAACAACCGCTAGGCGGCGCTTCGCGATTTCAAGAAAATCGGACTAAATCCGCCGAGAGTGAATACAAACATAGGTTGGTTCAACCTTGGCTAGCGAAGATGCTTATCTGCGACTTTCAAACAATAGCTTAATGAGGTCATTCAAGGTCAATGGCAAGGTCATTTGATCTAACTGTCTGATAAAAAGTATGCTATTAGGCAAAATAATTTATGGTTAATGATTCCTGAAAGTTTCAGCGCAATATTATCAAACAATGATTTTTTACTATTCTATAAACTATAGGCCCTCTTATAAAGTTTCTAAAATTTGGCACTGGAAATAGGACAATTCCAGGAAATTTGGCAGCGAAAGAGTAAGCATTGAGACATTGACAATGAAAAAAGATGATAACCAATGTTTTGATGGCTTCTCTCAATGTTCCTAATGATGCAGCTAGGCACCAATTTTGGCATATGAATAATCTTATTCATTTTGATTTTGTTTATATTTTTCATTTCTCACCATGTTTTCAAAAGCCTATTTCTTAAGTGTCATAAATGTTTCAGAATTGTTTAACCCATTACCACACAAAGACTCTTTTTGACTCCCTACAAGATAGCGGCTTTTGAAAATATTGTGGAAATGAAGAAATTGCTTGTGACAAGCAATTTCTTCATTTCCCACAATGTTTTCTACCCTAAAAGTCATAAAGTTTTAAAATTTGATCACACTGAAAATGTCGTCTGCAACTTCTTTCAATTTGGACCACACTACTATTTTGTTGTTTGGAATTGTTTCAATTTTTACTTCAGCCTTGACAGACTTGATCAAGCTGCCAGAGTCAACAGTAGATCTGAGTGTACATGTGCTTCAACTTATCTGTCAGACTAAAAGGTACATTTGTAACAAAGAAGATTTTGTGAACATTATAATTATTATTTGCTTTACCTTTTGGACTGATCCGAAATTAAAGTCTCCATCTTGTTAAAGCTTTTCCAAAGCAAGACTTAGTTCTCATGCCCCTGATAGAAAAGGCTTGTGAAAACAATGAGACAAAAGAAAAAAATGTTGATGATTAGCATTTTCTCTCTTTACCTCAGAGGTCTGGTCTGCAGCATCTTTCAAATTAGAAGAGTTCAATGTTTTGCTGTTTGGGAAAGCATTAAACTGGACATAATGATGGTTTACAAAATGTTAGAATTTTAGAATTAACTCTTGACATTCTGGTCACTGTAAGTATCTAGAATATTATTGAGTTTTGCATTTACAAAGAATCTTGAAAAAGTTTTTTTATGATTTGTAATTTTAAGTTTCATTCCAGTCCTGTCTAATGCATTAATTCAATTATTTATTCGTCCATTCACTCACTCATTTGTTGTCGCCCAAATTCAGTTTAGAGGCGCCACTAGGGTCTGAAATGGTCGAAAAATTCATGTCATCAGAAACGTTTCCTATATTGATATCTGAAAACAAGTATATCTGACGTTACATATTTCGATGTTTTTGGATGCACCATAATCTTTCCATCGGTATTGTTGAGCATCAAAAGTATCTTTTAAATTAGAATATGAATATGAATTTTATTGGAAGGGAAGACAAACTGCTTTGAGTTGTTAGCCAATGCCAATAATCTAGTTAATGATATGCCGTTTAGATTTCAACTTCTGACGTGTCCATCTCTACAGAATTTTAAACTGAAACAAATTAAATTTCAGTTACCAACTTGAAATTTCCGTTGTATGTATACTTATGTCTTTTGTTCAGTCCTTCAAACGTGTGGATAGAATTAGTATCATCTTTTGTGATAAAAGAGAAGTATCAATACTTGAGAATCTCGAACTATATTGAACTTGTAATATGCAATGAAATATTTTAGTTGCATTAAATGTAAAATACAACCTTAGCTTTCTGTATTAACGAGCACATTATTGTGAGAAAACAAATATCAAAGATGACTTAGAAATACAGCAACTTCAAATTAGTAAAATTCGGTACCGAGTATTTACCCTTTCGCCATGTCTTGGGACATGTGCAGCTGCATTTACCAGACTAAATTTCCGTTACCTATTGGTAACGGAAAATTCACTCATTGAAAACAGACATTTCATGATAAGCTGTGGCAGATTTATCTGGAATACACCAAAATTCGTAGGACATGTGTATTTTACAGATATTTGTCAGTTATAGAGGTAAGTGCATAGTGATAAACATTGCCGAAATGCCATGTGAAAATGCAGATACCTTTCCCACTTTAGATATGAAATATATCTTCCAAACATGAAAACTGAACTGTGTTTACAGTATTATGTAGTTAGTTCAATGATTTGATCGTCATACAATACGTTATAGATCATTAGCACCAAATTGCTCACCTGTTTTCCATTAAATTTAATTTTGGTATCGGAAATTTCAAATATGGTATCGGAAATTTGGTATCGGAAATTTCAAATTTATCACATTTTGTCTTGTGTTTTCTATTATATTGCTATTATGTACAAATACTTAAGCAGTATACCATTTCTCTGATAGCATTAACACTTTAATCTATGAATTATCAAACCATATTGCCAAAAGAGCACTTTGTTTAGTATAACGGAAATTTCATGTTTTTACTTTTCATGAGGGGTTACTCGCTATTGCAGTATTTAGCAATTTTATATCGTAAAATATCAACCTGGTTTATGTCATTCTTAAAAAATAATTATATGAATAAAAGTGTAAGGAAAATGACGACGAAATCTATCGGGAAAACTTTTAAAACCAAGTGTCAAATTATCGTAACGGACATTTTTTCAATCTTTTGAACTTTGGCGACACTACCTTGACCTTAATTTTTTTTGTTTTTATGACGGACAAATAACAAAAGAGGTACTTTTCAAAAACAAAGTCCATTGACGGATGTTTTTAAATGCAAATACAGTGGATAAAATGTACCTATTTGTGAGAAAGTACCACATTTGTTCACTCTACTGCGTCTGGCGACATAACGGAAATTTAAAAATACGACCTATTTTTAGATATTTTGAAGAAAAGAGTCTCTCGATTTTCTTGAAATGTTTAACAAAGTTGTAAAGTGATCTGTACTAATGTAAGGACTATCAAAATTCCATGCACTACAATTCTTCAGTTAGATAAATACTGGCGACAGGGGTAGCGCCTCTAAACTGAATTTGTGCGTGTATTGCAGATATCAAATAGCACCCTGGGTGATTGAGCAGCTGTTAAAAAGGTTTGACAAGTCCCCAGAACTAGGTAAACTCTTGATCACAAACTTGGAGGTCCTAAAGGAAGCTGACATGGTATCAGAGATGAAGGAATTTGTAGAACACTGTATAAATGGTAGGTGTTTAACCCTTTCCCAAACAGCAAAATTTTTGACTAGTCCAATTTGAAAGCTGCAGCAGACTAAAAGGGTGTTGATAGAGAGGATTTGTGCAGAATACAAAACAGAGAATATTGAGGCAAAAGGAGAAAATGCTGAATATCAGCATTTTCTTCTTTTGCCTCAATATGTTCCTGTGAAATTTTGGTTAGGGATGTCAATGCCAGGTCTTGTTAACAAGACCTTGGTTTGACATTTTTACTTATAGAAAAGGCATTGAAAAACATTTAGACAAAAGAAGAAAATGCTGATAAACAGAATGTCTCAATATTTTCTTTACTATATTTCACACAAACCCTGACATCAGTTTTGCTGTTGGAAGCAGATTTTAAATTGGAAATGGCGCAGTTATTGCTGTTTGGAAAACCATCTCTTGTTTTGGCAAGGATTCATATTCCAAATTAAGATGATAAAATATATGAAGGCCCACATTGAAGAGAGCTTTTATTTCACCTTTTCTTAAACAGTGATGCTTTAACCCCCTACCCCCCAAAAAGGCTTTCCAAAACATTGTGTAAATGAAGAAATTACTTGTGACAAGCAATTACTTCATTTTCCACAATGTTTTACCAAACTCTTTTCTTGATGGGCGTTGAAAAGTGTCACTGTGTGGGAACTAACAATTGTTGTTGCCTTACAGCACATCACTCTGGACAGCCAATGGAGTTTAGCATCAAAAGGAGATTTCATTCAGTTTTGTGGGAGCAGGCTGCAGAGGCAATTAAGGTATTAAAGTTATCTTTTTTTGTACATATGTGACCTGTCACGCTAAAAGGGACCTTATCCGAACCCCAAAAATCTAAATTCTGACAAATTTGTCAGACTCAGCAAAGGTTAACCAGATGCTGTATTCGAAAAATGAACGTAGGGTAAAATAGGGAAAACATTCCAGATATCAAAAACTGCACACAAGTGAAAAGTGCCGGCCCTAGTCTGGCCGCACGGACTGCGCAGACAGGGTCGATATTTTTCACTCACCCGATAAGGTCCCTTTGAGCGTGATGGGTCACATATATACAGTGTTTCTCCCAGGATCAATTTTTTGGGGGTCATTTGTGACCCCCTGTCTTCATTTCTGGGGGTCATTTAGAATTTTGGAGGGTCAATGATGTAAATGAACAAATCAGACTTTTGAACAAATTTTCTGAAAGAGCTACACTAGTAAGATTAATCTAGGTACAGAATGGTCTGATTTATAAGGGATATAAATCATTTATCAAGAAAACATATGTTTTTTTTTTAAAAAAACAGTGTTTATTCTTGGATTCTTGGGAAAAAAAGTGGGGGATATGCCTGCATCTATTATAAAATCTGGAAATATGGGGGGAGTATAGGTTGTTGACTGTAGATAAAAAATTATTTCTTCTTTATTATGTTTTACATGCTGTAAGCCTTCATTTATTTTGTATTTACACATTTATATTACTTTCGTAGTTGTTTCGTGTATTATTTTGTTCAAATTGATCAAGAAATGGGGAGTTAATATTATTAAATTCATTTTGGGGTTGAACTATCTATCTATCTATCTATCTATATATACTGCCTAACTCCCCTTTCGGGTATTACTGGCAGGTGCGCGTCTGTGCTGGAATAAAAACTGTTAGTCATAGGTGATGGTGTCAATTAAAAATATTGTGAATGTTAGATTAAAAGATCTGATAAAACATTATGGTTCTTCAGGGACGGCTCACTATCTGAAAAGAATCGAGACTCTTTTTAAACGCTGCAATGTCAGGTTGCTGTACTATTGATTCTGGTAGGCTGTTCCAAAGTATCACTGTGTATGGAAAGAAAGAATATTTAAAGAAGGAAGCATTTGTGTGGATCTGTCTGAAGGATGCTGTGTGCATGTGTCTGGTTGTCCTAATTGGTCTTTCAAGATAAGCTGGTACGGGCACTGCAACAAAACTATTAACGATCTTATAAAACATAGTATAGATAAAACTCGATAATGTGACCATTATCGGGCTCGCTTTATTTTTGTAAACAAATTGGACGCCTCGAAACGCAATAGACCATAGCCCAGGTGATCATTGCATAACTTATATAATGTTTTAATTCGTCCCACGTAAGAAGTGGTAAAACTATTTTGGGGACGAATGTAGATAAACAAATCCCGTTCTGTGTATCAAAACAAAGTATTACAACTCATTCTTTAACAACATTTGGTTAACAAAATCAGATTTTCTCATGAAAATTTGCCTTTAGGTCTCTTTAGTATGATTTCTTTCTAAGAAATAGAATTTTTCTGGTTGAGAAAAAGATCGCCGATTATCCAGACAAAAATATAAAGTAAAAGGGTTGTATGCAGGAAGAAAAATATTGATTACAGTTTTAAAGTAAGATTCAACTTGATTTGAAATGTATTCAAAAATGATTGCTTCCATGAGTAAAACAAAAAATCAATATCATTAGATATCATTAGCTGGGCCCCGGGAAGCCGGAAAATAAACCACCAGCATAAGAACAACAACAACAACAACATTGTTGACATTTTTCCGCGAAACTCAATTCTATCTGTTCCCAGGCTGTAGAATGAGTGTGTTTTGTACAGATGAGCTCAAAGACCATGACAGGCAATCAAATACGTCATTAAGAAATCGTATTTCAATGTCAGTTTAGGTTGCGCCACAAAAAACGCACTTGGTGAATCTCATTGCGTCGCTGGCGATTTATTTGCGTCAAAAACGCAAAAAACGCGCTCTGGAAGAAACACTGTATATATTTGGTGAAATGATTCTGAACCCATTACCAGATGGCGAAATTTTTACTGTTCCAATTTGAAAGATGGTGCAGACAACAATTTCAAGTTTATAAAATTTTAAAATTCTTTTCATTTAGTGTTAAAAAACATTGCGGGAAATGAAGAAATTGCTTGTCATAAGCAATTTCTTCATTTTCCACAATGTTTTTCCAAGCATTTCTTGTGAGGAAGTTAAAAGGCATCACTGTGCAGTAATGAGTCAATCCTTTCCAAAAATAAAACCTGTCTTCAAAAACAGTTCAGAAGATAGCAAAAGAAAAAAAAAGAGGAACAAAGATGACTGAACCAGAAAGAAAGGGACCAGCCTAGACATGGTCTTTACTCATAAGTAACAAGAAAAATACAGATATGCAACATGTTTCCTTTTCTCTCAAAATTTGTATGCTATTTTATTTTACGTCTATTTTCTCTTCTTCAACAACTTTCAAACTAAGTAATTTGTTCATTGTTTTTGAAAGAGATTAAATAAGTAACAAATCAGTGAAAAGCTTAGGCATACACCCATAGGATTTGATCTTTTTAGTTTACTGTCCCAGTTGTCTGTCTGTCCATCTGTTTGAGAATCCTATAGTTTCAATGAAAATTTAACTTGTCTCAGAGTATTTCTATTGATGTCAAGTTGTTGATTAATTGGGAAAGGATTACACTGCTTGAATCGGTGGACCAATTTGCTTTTTTAGAACCATAAATCTATTCTATTCATTTACAGCATGAGGATATGCAAGAAGCAGTAGACTGGTACAATTATAGCCTTAGTCTCTACACCAAGTCTGACCCCAGTGATATGAACCTGGCTAAACTACATAGAAACAGGGCAAACTGTTATACAGAACTACAACACATTGATAAGGTATAGTAGACTGGTACAACTATAGCCTTAGTCTCTACACCAAGTCTGACCCGAGTGATATGAACCTGGCTAAACTACATAGAAACAGGGCAAACTGTTATACAGAACTACAACACATTGATAAGGTATAGTAGACTGGTACAACTATAGCCTTAGTCTCTACACCAAGTCTGACCCCAGTGATATGAACCTGGCTAAACTACATAGAAACAGGGCTAACTGTTATACAGAACTACAACACATTGATAAGGTATAGTAGACTGGTACAACTATAGCCTAAGTCTCTACACCAAGTCTGACCCTAGTGATATGAACCTGGCTAAACTACATAGAAACAGGGCTAACTGTTATACAGAACTACAACACATTGATAAGGTATAGTAGACTGGTACAACTATAGCCTTATAGTCTACGGACTATAAATCCTACGATGACTCCTGATGGCATTCTTTGTTAATGCTCGGCATCCATGCTAGAATTGTTCCTTAGACTATTACAAACAAGTTAGGGGTGGATGCCCAGCTTGATTTTTCGATTTAAGGTCACAGTGAGGTCAAAGGTCAATGAGTGCAAAAATCAAGAAAAAATGGCTTGTAGATAAAGTAGAATCAGTTGCGTCCAAACAAAATGAAAGCAATGTAAGCGAAATCAAATAAATTGAATCAGGAATGGACATAGGCTCACACAGAGCATATATTGTCATTTTCAAACACTATTTTACCATATTTATGCTAAAAAACGCTTAGGCCAATAACAAAATAAAGCAGGATACTTAACGAAATTTTACTGACCTTTAGTAAAAGGTTTAGTTCTATTATTTCACACAAATAATACAAGGCATTCTTGTAACTAAGGGTAGCAATGCTTAAAATATTCTTGACTACTTCAAACAATATTGGGATGCATGCTTAGTGTCTGTTTCGAATTCCAGGTCAGAATGAGGTCACAGGTAAAATACGTTAAAACGTGCGAAACTGGCATAAAGCTAAGCAGATAAGAGCAAAATCATGCACTTGATGATGCAAGCATCAAACTTGGTACATACATTTATAAGACCATTTAGTTTAATAAAAACCGATAAGCCACTCTTAAGGTCTAGATGGCCGCCATTTTTCAAGATGACCGCCATTGACGCGTGAAAGATACCGTTTTTACCATAAAAGCTAATACCGGTATAATTGGCCAGATTTTGTACGTTTCAGGACAAAATGAATGTTTCCAAACATGAGAAAACAGAAATTTAGCATGTTTTGTGCATAATTAACTACAAGATGGCCACCATTTTCCAAGATGGCAGCCATTGACGGGTGGAAAATACCGTTTTTACTATACAACCTTATATGGTTGGTCGCTTTTTTGTAAAAACAATGTATGTTTTTAAACACAATATAACTTAATTTAAAAATGTTCTGTGCATAAAATTATTATTTTCTATACTTTGAACAAAACTTTTTGGCAAAAAAAGAGAGAATTTATCAACCTAGAGGCACATTGTTTCTGTCCAGACAATTGTGATAAAATTCATGCAGACTTTCTACTTTAAAACGCAATCTTTTAAACTAAGACCCTTTTTACTTCTAGCAATGGTTATGGTGAAATATTTCTCAAAAGGAAGTGTAATACTCAATACCAGTTCTAAGTTTCCTTTAATTTTTGTAAGATATAATGTTGTGACGGTTAAAGGGAGGTAATATGGCAGGTAATATGCTAATGAGATTACATGGCCAGTAAAGAACGTGAAAAGGTTGGATTACATATAGAAACATCAGCCCATTTAGGGTTGAGGATCCTTTTCTCTGAATGGACTGTTTGTTCTCTGTATGTAGCCATGCATCTCGGAACGTTACAATTGGTGGCAGCTACGGGATAATGCGACAGCCATCTCCAGCTATCCCTTACCCACGGTTACCCCCTTCGGATAGGTCAGTTCCTTGCCTATTGAGTAGCAGTGCGTTGCTGGAATACTGGGTAGAAGGCTCATCTCCTGTATGAGTCTCGTGAAGCTTTGCTTCCTTGTAGGTAGATATAGCCGTGCATCTTGGGTTGTAGCATGCATTGTTGTAGAGTTGTTGACTTCGGGGCGAAGTTCTAGTAAGTAGGGAGGAATGTGAAGGTTAAAGGGAGGTAATATGGCAGGTAATATGCTAATTAGATTACCTGGCCAGAAAAGAACGTGAAAAAGTTGGATTACATATAGAAACATCAGCCCATTAAGGGTTGAGAATCCTTTTCTCTGAATAGACTGTTTGTTCTCTGTATGTAGCTATGCATCTCGGAACGTTACAATGTGATGTTAGACCTATGCTCGTAAGCATTGATGCATAAATTACCTAACCTTGGTCTCTTTAAATCGTAGCGTACAGAGCTCACCACTATGATTTCTTGAAGCGTCAGCATTTACATCTGCACAATCCAGGGCAGCGTAGGCTAAACCTATATGGGCAAGAATTCACTTGTGGATTTTTTGTGTCAATCTGATGTTATGTTGGTATATTTTAATATTAAAGACAATTGCTTGAACAAATAATCATTCTACACAGAGGTCAGGGTGTTTTCTCTGATTTTTCGCAAAAACAAATACTTTAAATTGCGCTAGAAAGTATTAATGACCTGAATTAAAGGTGAAAATGCATGTAACATTGACGCAAAAGTGTGACATTTTAGTGTCAACATTTGTTTGAGCCCAAACAAACAGTTCTTAATGTTTTAACTTGTATCAAATAGTGTCAAAGCAGATTACCAGACTTTTTTCTGAAATGAACCAAAACTGTTCATGTAAATGTTCACTGCTTATTACACATGGCCACTTGTGAAGCGTATGTAACGCTTAGCAATTTTTGTGTCATGGTTACATACTACATTTGTGTATATGTCAACTTGAAGAATTCCTGTATTTCTCCTAAGAAAATAACAAAATTAAGCTTCAGTGTTGATGTAAAATAATTCTAACGCCACATTTGCCTTTAGTTTTATGTAGATTTTTTTAATTGTGTACATTGAAGCATGCATGTAACATGGACAGAAATTATTTGGTGTCAACATTTTTGTTAATAGTGCTAGGATAATTAAGTCTATTATACTGCAAGCTCCTGATATATTTTCAGCCTTGAAGATGATTAACTTTGGTGTTTCTAATAAGTGAATTGGAAAGAAGGAACATTTTTCTACCTACAGTTGAACAGTTGTATGTAACATTGACACCAAATAACACTTTGTCAACAGTTTCTAAAAATTCTAGTAATTAATTATTTAAAATAAAATCTCAGATGGAGAATATAATGAAGGCCAAATTATAATCAGAAGAGAAAAAATAGTTGTAATTACCCTGAAGGGAGAGAGGTCTTAAAAGAAAAAAAGAATTTGTGTCAATGTTACATGCTCAAAAATTCCATTTTTTTGTGTGGCAAGTACATGGACATTCATGGATCTAAAAAAGTTAAATTATCATAAACATTTGACCTTTATCTGTGTCTGAACAGAATATTAAAACAATATCTCTCTTTTTTTATTTTTTCACTCATTGTCACACTGTGAGGCACATTAGTGAATTCTTGCCCATATATAAAGTATAGTATCAATTGTTGCATGACTTCTTGTACCCACAACAATTGGCGGAAGTGACTCCAAATCCAGACAATATGCAATATGCTTCTTCATTGCTTCCATTCCTGTTTAGGAAAGCTCAGTACTCCCATTTTGAGTATAGATATCTGACCGCAGGTGTATTCTGCTTGGTAAAAAGCAGATTTTTCCAAAGCTGCGCTAGTTGGGGCATCATGTATCATATAGCTTTGTTGGCAAACATAATAAAAAGAAAAGAACTAGGACCATTTGCCCTATAACCGTAATTCTGAAATAACATCACAGCCAGTGAAAGCATGAAAGACTCTCTCGTCCCTAAAAAACCCAATGCATTATACCTAGGGACGTTAGCATAAGGTTATACCTGAAACGAAAGCTCCCCAATACCAATATCATTTAGTCTTTGAAATATACTAATTATTATTATAAGGACGTCTGTGCTGCTGGCTTTGATTATCATACATGTATTTACTCATGGTTACAAGGCATAGCTCCCTCAAGACTGACTACCTATTACCCTTCATTCCCCTTTTACAATGACAATATTTTGCTGACACATCTGAACAATCTTCAGCCTGAAAGGTGTTGAAATCAGTCTTGTTGTCATTGTCTCGACAAAATATATGCCATACTTAATGTGGAATGCTTTTGTCAGTCACTCTGTACTTGATGTCTTGACCATGCTTTGACCTTTTTCAGCATTCAGACTGGTGTTTCTGTGTATATCGATAAATCAAATCATTAACTGATGTTCCGAAAGCATTTGGAGTATGTGTTTATCACAGCAGATCCATCAACTATAATAGCATAGACTTTTGGTTTTTTATCTGCAGCTGCAATTTTGGTTCCTAGAACTGAGGCAAGCTGGAAAGTTATTATTTCCAACCCAGCACAAATGGAAAAGATTGATTTTCATAATGAGATAATTCTATGAGGTGGCTTCCTCATGATTTGCAAACTATAAACAAGTTCGAGAAAGACTTACAATTTTATTTTAAAATCCTAAAATACTTTGGATCACCGTGAGCTAATTCTGGTTTACATTATTCTAACGAAGCAAAGTAGTGACTTTTATCTTGGGGTAAAGAGTTGGCAAATCAGAGTTCTCTTCTTAGAAATAAGAGCCCCCATATCATTCATGACAGCGTGCACCTTTCCAAAATTGCCGAAGAGTTTTTGTCTACCTCAAAATGTTAGTCCATGCTATCTAAAATTTCCATTTAAGGCTGGCCATAGTGAAATCGATTTGCTAGAGATTAAAAGACCTGAGAGACAGTTGAGTACTTTGAAAGTTCTAAAAAAAGATGCCTCAAGATAATTATCCCAGTTTGATTATCTTCCAATAGAAACTGTAAGAGGAGTTGCGCACCCAGAAAATTGCTAATGGATAAAAGAACAAACAGACGGAGGGGTAGATAGACGGACGGGCGACTAATTCCATGACATTATTTGACCATTAGGGTCTATTTAGATGAAAATGTTGAGTATTATCGTAAGGCGCCTGTGGTACTAGGGCTAAATAGAAAGACTTGTGCCATCATTTTCATTGATTGCATTGTCGTAATATTTATAGATACCATTAACTCTTTCCCAAACAACATCATCTTATGGGGCTCCCGTTTGGAAGCTCCCGCAGCCGATGAAACGAATCTTTATGAATACTGGAATGTGTTTGTGTATCATATAGCCAGCATTTTCTTCTTTTGCCACAATGTTTTCCCAGGCTCTTTCTACTATGGACGTCAAAACCAGGTCTCGTTTGGGAAATGATTAATGTACTTGAACAGATGATTTGATATCTAGACTGGTCTTGTTCTGGAAACATTACAAACAAACAAATATAATTCTGCAGTTCCACTTAAGAGCTATAGGCGTATACGCCTATCAGCCTCCACAATAGCACTGCTTCAACGACTAGAATGTAATTGAGTACGAATAGACTTCAGAGCGACCATTTCAATAGGAAAACTACAATAGAAAACAACGAAATTGCAATCACCGTTCTGTTCTGACCACTGCCATTGAATTATTTTAGCAAAGATATGTTGTTAATTAGGGCAACAATAGTATATAACAAACGTTTTGGACGAGATGCAACTTCTGCGGCCATTTCTGCACAGGAACATATTGCTATTTCAAGTGCAGTTATCTAGCTTATAAATACTTACAGCAGACTTTATGAAGTAGGATAAGCATAGCATGTTATGAGTATTGGACTTACAAGATAGCATTTGGGACACTTACAGATCTTCTATATTGAATTGAACTTTGTTACACCGACGACGGACGCTGTTGTACATTACGTTCGCTGCATTACTCAGAACCGTGGTTGAATAAAGATAGACCACGGAAGAACTAAAATTTTTTCTTAGATAAAGTTTAAGTGTACACAGACCCTTAAAAATGTAGAGGACACGATCACAAATTAAGAAATGCTTATGACTGAGGCATATGACTGAGGCATCGTGGCAAACACCATTGAAAAAAGACTGAAAACGTCAGAAATATTCAGAGATAAACAGTTTTTAGCTTTGGAAAGTACATTTTTCTATCCCATAATAGTCGAAATACCCACAAAAACTCATCTTTTCAATAAAATAATGTCTCTTGTGCAGTTTTCAGCAAATTTAGAACAACTAAAATTAATAATACAGCATTTATAGCAATTAAAAATATCACAATGATTATTTTAATATGAAATTGCACCCATTTGACCTTTGACCTTGCTGTGACCTTAATTCGAAGTTTCAGACTTGGCATCCACCCTGGGAGGTTTTGTCATACCCCAAAGAACATTACTAGCGTGAATGCCGAGCATTAACAAAGAATGCCATCAAAACCATTTTCTAGAGCCCGTACGAATTACAGTCCGTAGACTATTAGTCTCTACACCAAGTCTGACCCTAGTGATATGAACCTGGCTAAACTACATAGAAACAGGGCAAACTGTTATACAGAACTACAACACATTGATAAGGTATAGTAGACTGGTACAACTATAGCCTTAGTCTCTACACCAAGTCTGACCCCAGTGATATGAACCTGGCTAAACTACATAGAAACAGGGCTAACTGTTATACAGAACTACAACACATTGATAAGGTATAGTAGACTGGTACAACTATAGCCTTAGTCTCTACACCAAGTCTGACCCCAGTGATATGAACCTGGCTAAACTACATAGAAACAGGGCTAACTGTTATACAGAACTACAACACATTGATAAGGTATAAGATTAATCAGCTTGGAGCTTGAAAATTGGCCTTCATGTAAAATTCAAGACCAGTATGGATTCTGATTAGCCTGTGCAAATGTACAGTAGTATCCTGATCTATGCTGCTCTTTTGGTGTCTTCTTTACTTGTAGCAACTGTAAATGAGCCGTATGGGTCCCAATAGCACCACACTTAGTTGCAGGATGATCTAAATTTAGGCATTTCTGAAATTCTTTATAATACCCTTTTTTTAGATCCTTGTTCAAATCTTTTTAAAATCGATATTGATCAGTCGAACCCGTTCAGACTTTTTGCAGTATGATTTGAAAATTAACATTTTCTCAAACATGATATTCGTAGACCATTTGAAATGCCAGTATTCCTTGAGATGAGCAACATTTTTAAAGAAATTCCTATTTGCATAATTCAGTTTAAATGTTAAAAAGTGTTTTAACTTTTAAGGTTGTCTTGCATTCCTTCCATTGCATTTTATGTACTTTATGTAGTTCTCTTGAATGCTTTCCATTGAAGGAACATTAAATGTTTAAGCTTTTTTCAAGATATTGCTGTAATATAAAGTCTCTTTTTTCATTTTATAGGCCAGGAAAGCCATTGAAGAATCTCTACACATGGATCCAACATCCGTCCATGCACATTTTATACAGTACAAACTCGCTATGCTGGACAATGATACAGATCTAGGTTATCTGATTTTAAGCTCCACTGGCCTTCAGGCCAGCGGGCTGTTGTTATGGCGCTGTGTCCGTCGTGCGTGCGTCCGTGCGTCGGTCCGGTCGTCAACTTCTTCTTTAAAAATCTTCTCCTCAGAAACTACTGGATGGATTTCAATCAAACTTCACAGGTCTTAGGTGGTCCGCTATCAGATTCCTTCAATTAATTCTGATTGAACCAGAAAGTCCGGAGTTATCTGCCCTTGAATTAAAAAATGGCTGTTTTGACTTTGTTTTCACTCTAGCCACTACAAAAATCGACCAATCAAGACAAAACTTGGTCAGATTGTTGGTGCTGATAAGAATTTGCCCGAGTGCAATTTTCATGTTGATCTGAATAGTACTTTTTGAGTTATGTGCCCTTGAAATTGGTAAAATTAACATTTTTTACCTTATTTTTACTCAAACAACCATAAATATCCACCAATGAACACGATACTTTCACATTATCTTACTGGCCATAAGATCTTGCATGGGTGTAATTTTCAGCTTCATAGGAATCTTAAATCATGATGTATATGCCCTTGAATTTGACAAAATTGCTGTTTTCGACTTTGATTTTACACTCTTTACATCCACAAATATTGAACAATCAGATCAAAACTTAAACAACATGTAGGTGAAGTTAAGATCTTGCTTTAGTGTGATTCTTAGCTAGACAGGAATATAAAATCCTCAGTTATATGCCTTTCAATTTGACAAAATTGCTAATTGTGACTTTGTTTTCACTCTAACAGCCAAACTCACTCTAATAAAGACAAAGCTTGGTAACCAATAGATTTTAAATGAATGTATTTTCAGCTTTCTAGTTACTTTGTAATTGCTTTAAGAGCAACAAGTATTGAAAAATCTAGTCAGAATGTGGACTTGATATTACAAGAAATTCAGGTTTGAATTAATTTTCGAATAGGGTATTTCCCCGAATCTATTTTTAGCTCAAAATCTATTTTTAGAAATATGAAATATTTTGGAGTAATCAATGGTCTGTTAATTTAGATCTGTTTGGAAGAAGGAAAATTTCAATTATAAGTATCATCCTAAGCTGGAATGTTCTCCCATTTCCTTTTACCCTTTCTCAAATGGCAAACATATGGTTTTACTTTCTTTGCTTCAAGAACCACACATTTTGAACACTCTAAGTTTTGTTACTTTCTTTTTGCTCTATGAAACAAAAGCATTGAACAATCTAATCAAAACGTGGATTAAATATTACATGAAATTCAGGCCTGTGGAGCGACTCAAGACCTTCAGGTCTTCTAGTTCATAATGATATCCTCAAAAAAAAAAAGAAAGATTAGCAGAGTGTAGCTGCTTTTCAACAAAAACCAATGAAAATCAATGATGTGCAGAGGTCATTCTATGATTTCATCCATCAAAGATTTGTTTTTATGACTAATCTTTCTTTTTAGAAAAGTAACAAATTTTATATTTTTATATCATGATATTAAAAAATGGGAAATTTGATATCAATTTGAATTTCCTAATTGTAGAAATGATAAATGAAAGAGCCATAGATATGATATCTCTTTGAAAAACAAATACTGTGCCAGGGTAGTGAGTTATCAAAGTTGGAAAAATTGAAATATTTTTTGTACCCTTTATTTTTATCAGCTCATAGTTGGTCATTATTATTGTCCACTTTATTTCCTCCTAACTGGAAGATGGATTTTAACCATATTACACATGATTGTATACTCAGGGTATGCAAGGATGTGCAAACCAAATTTATCTGAAGTTCATTGACTTTTGCATTAATTTTTTTATGCTCCCCAAAAAAATTTTGGGGTAGCGTATAGTCGCCACGACGTCCGTCCGTCTGTGTGTGTGTCTGCATCCTTCCGTCCACAGCCAGACCTCGGCAACCCTTGGACCAAATTCAATGAAACTTCACATGTGAACTCCCTAGGATAATCCCTAGGAACTCTTTTCTCAATTTCATAATTTGAGGCTGCGTCATGGAAAAAGGGGCCTTAATGTAAAAATTAGTTTTTCTCTAATTTATTTTCATCTAATGGGCAGAATTTAATGAAATTTTGTACTTATGTGATAAATAAGATGTTCTAGACCATATTTTATAAATGATGTGTATACAAAAAATCTGTCATGGGAAAAGGGGGCTTAATGTATGATAGTTTTTATTTTGTGACAAACACTTATTCGGGGAGCATTATCCGTCTATGACGGCTCTTGTTTGTGGATTGTGTGGGTCTGTGGTCATATTTCAGCAATACTGAATAGAACTTTGCATCCACAAAATTTTGAGCCATGATCCAAGAAAAGTCCTCCAAGGGCTCTGATAACATTTGAGACCACCATGTTTACAGATAAGTATGTGCCAGTGCAGGCTGATAGGGATCTACATTGGATAGTGTCTCTGACAGTTGCTGCAGCTCATAAAGAAGCTATTAGAGATAAACATGGAGCCTGATCAGACTGGGTGCACACCCAGGATGATCAGGATTCAGGTTTATCTCAAATGCCATAAAGGACGTTTTTTCAGACCCTGGCTCAAATGCATTACTTTCAGGATGTCAGAGCCTTCAAAAGCTGTGTGAGCTTGCTGCATCATCATCCTATAGTAATGATGTGGAGGAAAAAGTGACAGTGAATGGACTGATAGCACTGGCTGGACAACATGCGCTAGAGGTCAGTATAAAGCTTTTAGCCCTTTCCCAAATGACACAATTATAGACTGGTCCATTTAAAGGTGTTGCAGAAAATGGTTTCAAGTGAAATAAATTTTTCATCAAGTGTTCTTTCTGGGCAAAAAACATTGTGGGAAATGAAGAAATTACTTGTCTCAACCACATGGAAACTGTGGCTATTCCCACAGATCCGGGTTGACAAACGAGCTCGTCTGGCCATCACGTTTTTCCACCTGAATCCACCCAAAATCCAATCTTGGTGACGCGCAAGCTGTACTGTATACATTCCCAAGCATTTTTATCAGAGTTGTCAGAACCTGATATTTTTTTGGAAAGGGTCAAAGATAGTATGATTTTCCAGCATGACCTTTACAACTGCTATTATTGCAACATTTAACGGTGGTAAAGTTCAAAAGTTGCTTTCAGATGACAAATTGGGTATGAATGAAGATTGGAATTATGTACATTATAGCATTGAAAATATTGAGACAAAAGAAGGAAATGCTGGTTATCAATATCTAGCCTGTTTTATCAGGGACTTCAAAGGACTCGTTTGGGAAAGGGTTTTAAAGAAAATATAATTTTTCAGCATGACCAGACTGCTGCTGCTATTATAGCATTAGAACATCTCGCCACATGTAGCCCTGATAGTGAACAAGTACTGACAGCATTGAGGTGCTTGATTAAACTTAAACTTACAGAAATGGAATCAAAACCAGACCACAGGTATTTAACCCATTTCTAAACAACAAAATGTGAAATTGCTCAAGTTCAAAAGCTGTCGTAAACAACAAAATTGAGAGTGGTATTATAGGAATATGTGTAAATTATAGCTCAAAGAAAATATTGAGGCGAAAAAAGAAAATGCTGATTATCAGCATTTTCTTCTTTTGCCTTAATGTTTTCCCAAGCCTTTCCTGTTAGAGACATCAGCATAAATTTTACAGCATGACCAGACTGCTGCTGCTATTATAGCATTAGAACATCTTGCCTCATGTAGCCCTGATAATGAGCAAGTACTAACAGCATTGAGGTGCTTGATTAAACTCAAACTTACAGAAATGGAATCAAAACCACATCACAGGTATTTAACCCTTTCTCAAACAGCAAAGTTTTTGGCTGTCTCGAATTCAAAGATCATGCAGATGTGCATACGAAACTTAATATTCTTTGGTCTTTTGGGGTAGAAATCATTGTGGGAAATGAAGAAATTGCTTGTCACAAGCAATTACATCGTTTTCCACAATGTTTTCCAAAGCCTTGATCATATAGGGCGTTATAGGGTGTCATCATTATGTGGGAATGTCTTATACACAAAAGCCGAGTGTAAAAATGGAAAAAAGGACCATATTGTGTGTGATTTTTTTGACGACCCTATTACATTATTATGGACCCATGAAAATTTGCAGGAGTAGAAGTTAGTGCTAATTATCATCATTTTCTCCTTTTTTCCAAAAGGTTTTTTGCTTTAACACAGAGAATTTAACATGACTTAGTATTAATTGAGTTGTATGCAACTCCTTCCATCTTGGACCATCCTACTTTTGATCTTACTTGATGATATTTGGTGATCTTGATGATCTTGAACACCAAGTCTTAATGGTAAAGATGAAAAATAACTTATTTTAGATACAAGTTTAGAATTAGTATTAACAAATACATGTTCTGCTTCCACTAAGCCTGTCACGGCATGATACACTGGTACCGTTAAGTATAAACCTTTGATGTTGTTGGTAAAAAACTGAAATACATAAAATGAAACCCATTACCGAAAAATGAATGATACCCTAATTACAAAAATACATATACTCATGTACACTTAACTTGAGATAAATGTATGAAACATGGGAAGAAGCTAGTTAGTAAAAGTACTACAAAATTTGTACGCAGCGAAAAAATAGAAAATGTCGAAAGAAACTGAGTACCAAACCGTTACAGATCTGAAATTCTACCATTATAAAGGTTCTAGAGTATGCGACGACTGTAGTCACAATAAACAACACAGAACATAGTTAACTTTTATAATGACTTACGCTATGCGGCCATAAAATTGTGAAAAACAGCGAAATAATTAAAGAAAACGCCGTCGATGCGGTCATTTTAGAAAACTTGCCAAAAAACTGCCGGAAAGGAAGATTTGACCAAAAGTAATAAATAGTAAGAAAGGAACGAAAGGATTTTCGCAAGTTCCATAGTCGCCAAATGAAGGCGTGACACTCCCCAACTGATATCTAAAAGATATCACTACCAAATGTTTATAGCGAAGTTAAAAATTCACATTTGAAAGTTCTGCTAAACTGTAAATGCAAGTGACAAATAACACACAATTACAGGATTCAAACTGCCTGTTTGACTATTACTGAAAACTATGTCCTACAAAAATTGAGTTAAGACTTTTCTGAAGTCTAAATAATTACGGATCTCATTAATCCCTAACTAATAACACGGTGTTAACAATAGGTCGAACAAAAAATGTGCGCTTCCCATTTTTCACAACACATATCTCAACCTTTCTAATATTTCCATCAGAACTTGGAAACAATCTGCTCACCCTACCCAATGGCCAATTATTGCGGACAAGATTGTTGTCTTTAAGCAATACTACATCATTAACCTTGAGGGATGGGCTTGATTTTTCCCACTTGGCCCTACACTGCAATGATTGAAGGAACTCTTTTCGCCAGCGCAGCCAAAACTGATCAGCAAGGTATTGAACACGTCTCCACTGGTCTTTGTAGAGATTTTTTACTGATTGATCATCAATGGGCTGACAGTCAGTTACTAACTTAATGTTTAATAGGGCGGATGGACTAAGAACTTCAGCACATTCTGGGTCCATGGAAACTGGTATAATGGGGCGTGCATTAATAATGGCACTAACCTCAGCCATAAGGGTAACAAGTACATCATGGGTCAGATTGTGTACTTTAAGGAGCATGGATTCTAATATGCGTCTGGAGACCCCAATAAGACTTTCCCAAGCCCCGCCCATATGGGAACTGTGAGGAGCATTGAAAATCCACTGACATCCTGACCTGTCAAGAAAACCTTTGACCTGACCATCCTCTACATTAATAACATTTACACCTGTATGATCAGTTGACCCCACAAAATTTGTACCTCTATCCGACCTAATTAACCTTACATGTCCTCTGATAGCAATGAATCGTCTAAGAGCATTAATAAATGCAGACGATGTCATTTCATCGACTACTTCTATGTGCACTGCTCTGATATTTAGACACGTGAAGAGAACAGCCCAACGTTTAGCACTTGCTTGAGAGCTACGGGTCTTCCTAGAAACAACTTGCCAAGGTCCAAAAACATCCAAGCCTACATTAGAAAAGGCTGGGCCCATTTCCGTTCTATCTTTAGGTAAACTAGACATTTTCTGACACTGAAATTTACCCCTTAATTTCCTACATGTAACACAGTTAAAAATCAGAGACGATATGGCATGTTTTGCCCCTATAATCCAGTAACCTCCCTGTCTAACTGCTCCTTCAGTAAACACACGGCCTTGATGATGTACAGCTTCATGAAAATGCCTAATAAGTAATTTAGCAATATGGTGAGTTTTGTGTAGGATGATGGGATGTTTTTCACTGTAATGCAATGAACTCTGATCTAAGCGACCACCTACTCTTAATAAGCCTGTGGACTCTTCAATGAAAGGGTCTAACTTGTATAGTACACTCCCACGACTTACTGGTGAATTGGACGAAAGAGCCTCTATTTCGTGCTTGAAGCTATCAAACTGTGACTCTCTTAGGATAACTGAAGTTGCACGTGATTGCATTCTTCCGGATTGAGAACTACTGCAAATATGCCAACCTCTACAAGGCAACTCTTTCTTAATAGAAAGAACAATATGTATGAGTTTGCTTATAGCAACTACTAATCTATACCATGAGGAATATCGTTCAAAACGACCGGATCCTAACATCGGCATTGTCATTACTTTAGTTGCCATGGATACTACTCTATAACTTCTAACTTCTTCATCTGACTGCGGCTCACACAATACTCTGGTGTGAACTCTAAATCTCTAGTCAAGAATTCAGGGCCTTTGAGCCATAAACTATCTTTAAGCTGAATTGGACTACAACCTCTAGAACCAATATCTGCAGGATTTTTGTCAGAGCAAACATACCTCCATTGCTTAGGAGAACTTAATAGACGGATCTTAAACACCCTGTTTGTAACATACGTATAGAATCTACGTGAATAATTGTTTATATAACCTAGTACTACAGAGTGTCCCAAAAAAAACGGAACCCATTTTTGAAAGTACATTTCTCATGTATCAGGCAATATTTCTCCACCAAATTTACATATGCAATAGCAACGACAGTTTTCTATTAGCAGTTAAAATTTGATCGAAAAAAAATGATTAGTTTTGAAAATATTAACATTAAAATGAATATACCCGGAAAGCCATTTTAACACGATATCGATCTTTTCGTTTTGCAGCGCGCGCCTACACTCATTGAATAAATTGACACTGTACAATTGGTTAATATATTCAATACAATACAAAAATGATTTTGAAACATTGTATTCACAATAGTGCATTTTCATTTCATCTTTTTGCTAATAAATAAACTGTTAATGCTGCGAGCTGCGATGTAACTAAACTGAATACAAACAAAATATCCAAGTGCATCACATACTCATGAATAATAATCATAGGCACTTATTTTATTTCTGACCAACATGCCGGTCACCGCTCAATTTAAAGTATTACGGGTTTCATTTAACCTGACACTGACCTTTATGCAAAACACAAATAACACAAAATTCACCAAAAAGAATTAAATCATAGTCCACAGATATGTATTCTATGCAAGAAAATTAAGGCTGGACAAATTTTAGGAAGCATACCAAGCTTGTAATTTATGAAAATAAAAGTTAAAACTGCGCCATGTGAAATGAATCACATAATAATTTGAAATTAATTCAAACAACCACCCTATGGTCTAAATTTGAACGTACAGAACGTGTACATATTAAATTTTGAGAAAATCGGTACATACATGTACAACGGTACAGAATTCATTAGATAACAGTTAGTGCGCTTTCACGAACAAACAAGACGCAAAAATCAATACCATGTCAGATCGTTTTTTTAGTGTCATTATTAATTTGCTTATAACTTTTGAACCAATGCATATTTTTAAGTGAAATTTGGAACACAAATGCAAAAATAATGTATCTTTAGTACTGCAAATTCAAAAAATAGATTTTGTACTTACGCTTTGAAATATTTGACTTTGAATTAGGGTTCCTTTTTTTTTGGGACACACTGTACTTTGCTATCAGTGTAGAAGTATACTTGGCTAAATTGTTTACACATATTTTCTTCAACTAGAGCATACAACTCTGTAGCCAGAACTGTGGCACACAATTCTAGCCGAGGAATAGTGTGTCCAGATGATGGTGCTACCTTGCTTTTACCTAATACAAAACTAGCATACTTGCGATCCAAATAACCGACAATGTACACCACCGCGGAAATGGCCTTTTCGGATGCGTCAGAAAATATTTGTAGTTCCAGCTTACTCATCCTTGACAATGATGTGTCAAAAAGTTTCCTGGGTACTCTAATACTACTCAATTCTTTCAAACCAATCAGCCAATCATTCCATGTAGCTTCAGACTCAGACTGTACTGGTTCGTCCCAGTCACATCCACTTGATACTACGTCTCTTAGAATTAATTTACCTACTAAGACGACTGGTGACAAGAAACCTAAAGGGTCAAAGACACTATTTACTGTCGACAGAATACCCCTCTTGGTAACTGTGTGATTTTGTACTTGATTAAAAAAGAAACAATCCAGGTTCATATCCCACTCCAAACCGAGACTACGACTAGTGGGAAGAGTATCAAGATCAAAGTCAATACTGCCCGAACATATAGCAACATCCTCTTTTGGAAAGGAGTCTATTACTTCCCTAGAATTAGACAACAGTTTATGCAACCGAATTCCCGATTTGGCCATAGATGCTTGAGTGCGCTTTACCAGGTCAACTGCTGCTGATACAGTGGGGCATGAAGTGAGTCCATCATCAACATAAAAGTCCCTGTTAACAAACTGAACTACATCTGAATCAGAATGTTCTACAGACTTCCTCAATCCATAAGTGGCAATAGCCGGTGAAGGCGAATTACCGAAAACATGTTTACACATCCTATACTCCACTAAAGGCTTACTAGTGTCATTATTGTCATGCCAAAAAAATCTCAAGTAATCTCTATCCTGCTCATGAACACCAAAACAGTAAAACATTTGTTCTACATCAACTGAAACTGCAATTTCCTCATGCCTAAATCTAAGTAGCACACCCAATAGGCTATTTGTCAAGTCAGGTCCCTGTAACAGTACAGAATTCAGTGAAACCCCTTCGTATTTGACTGCAGAATCAAACACGACCCTAATCTTACCAGGCTTTTTTGGATGATACACCCCAAAAATAGGTAAATACCATTGTTCAGTGCTTTCTTGTATTGGGGGCGCAATTTCAGCGTGACCGTTTGCAAATAATTTGTGCATGAAGTCCACAAAATGTTGTCTCTTTTCAGGATTCTTACTCAAACTTGTTTCAAGAGATTTTGCTCCATGTAATGCTTGTATTCTATTATTCGGCAACCGAGGATGGGGTGACTTGAAAGGAAGAGGAGCTGACCACCTATTCTCAGAATCTTGTACAAACTGTGTACTCATTTGAGTCAAGAAGGTTTGATCATCAACAGACAGTGATGGTACATTATCACGAACATTAGTAGTGAACACGAAATCGTACATAAACTGTGTTGATGTACGATCAATCTGATTGTTTTTACATGGTTCAAATAAAGTATGCCTACCATTGTCTAATATGTAAACAGAATTACAATTATACCCATTTAAATCAGCATCATTTTCTGATACATGAAATTTACTTGTACATTTAGGCAATAGTGAAGCTCGCCCGTCACCTACAATATAGGTCTTTTTGACACTCACATTAGGAACAATATGTGCGTTACCGAGGCAAACTTCGCCTACTATGGACCATCCCAAAGGCAGGCGCTGAGCAAATGGGGCACCTTTAGGACCAAAGCGCTGTTCAAGCACATGGTGTACGTCAGGGACATCCCGACCAATCAAAAGCAACATTTGTGCCTTGTCATCTATTTCTGGGATAAAAGGGGCGATATCTGCCAAGTGTAGGTGATTGGCGGCTACACCAGGTGTAGGAATTTCATTCCTATCACTAGGTAAACTTGAACATTCTAGAACAGAAGGTAAATCAAAATGATCACTATTATCAATGCATTCGACAACTAAGTCATTGAGTTTGCGACCCTGATGATATGAAATACCACTGCAAGATGACATTGAGTATTCAATAGGTGTACCAGAAACATTCAATTGTGCAAATAATTCAGGCTTAGCTAAGGTTCTATTGCTTTGGTCATCAACTGTCACATAACAAGTTATACGATTTGCAGGGGCAGATTTAACAAATACATTTACAAGCATAATCTTAGCACATGATTTTCCCTCTGCATTAACATTTTCACAGATTTCAGTGCATTTATTACTAAGTCTATTTTGCGGCTGCTTCTCTGTCTCTTTCTCCCCAACGTGCTGATTCGCGGCTTGGTTGCAGTGACGTGCGACATGATCAGGTGAGTAGCATCTAAAACACAACTTGTTCTCGTACAGGAATTGCTTCTTCTGTTCCTCAGACTTTTCTTGGAACCTTGTACAATCAGCCAGGCGATGAGGCGCTCCATTATGAATTATACACTTTTCACTTGATTCACATTTTTGCATATTTGATACACTAATAACACTATTATCTGTGTTTGATGACACCTTCTCTTTGGGTACTTCGGTTTTGACTGCCTTCACTGTGGTGGTTTGACGGTTTTCACGCTTAGCTGGGGTATCATAACTGAACGTGAAACTGGGATCATTGTAGACACTACTGTATTTCTTCATAAAGCTGACGAAGAATTTGAAAGGTGGAAAAGATACACTGTGGCTTTCCTTGTACGACGATGCATTGGTTATCCACTTGCTTTGTAGACTGTAGGGTAATTTCTTGATAACTGGATTGATACCGACAGATGAATCGAAATATGCTAACGTTTTCTCATACGCTGGGTTTGATTTCAATCCTTCTATTTCTTGAAGCAGATCTGCCAAGTCATATAATTTGGGGAAGTCTTTATTTGTGACAACCGGAAAGTTTTGAAGTCGTTGAAAAACGGAGGTAAGTACTCCCTCTGGTGATCCAAATCTTTCATCCAAACGCTGCCAAATCTGTGAAAGAGCTTGCTCAGAGTCATGTAGATAAGCCGAACGTAGGCTGAGTGCATGCTTCTTGGAAATAGGACCTAAGTATTTAATGAGCAGATCAATTTCTTCATTACTTGATAGTCCCATTTCTGAACTGATAGAGACAAAACTTGCTTTCCAAACTTGGTAATTTGCAGAAGTGTCGCTGAAGAATGTGAGTCTCGACAATAACAAGTCCTTTCTCAGAAGATACTGAGTAACACCAGCTGAAGGATCTGATTCAGTGATTTGAGGTTCCTTACTGTTAAGAGTCTTACAATTGTCAATAAATTGCTGTACTTTTTTGTGAGGGCTTTGATGAGGTAGTTTCCCAACTATTTCGGAACGATTACTGGAACCGGAACCCCCTAATTCTTCAGCCTCAGCCTTCAGGGCTTCAGCCTCCTTTCGCATTTTCAGAACTTCCAAATCAGCATCCAAAATTGCCTGCTTTTTTTTTATTTCTGCTTCCTGTACAGCGAACAGAGCTCTAACCTCCGCCGCTTTAGCTTTTGCTCGAATACTGCTTGATGTTGATGCATGGCAGCTAGATCTCGACATGGTCTCTATTTTTTCAGCTTTTACAGCCTGGACTACTTTAACTCTTTCCAAAACAAGACCTGGTTTTGACGTCCCTAAGAGAATAGGCTTGGGAAAACATTGAAACAAAAGAAGAAACTGCTGATAACCAGCAGTTTCTCCTTTTGTCTCAATATTTTCTATGCCATATTTTGCACAAATTCTATCTTAAGTAACTTCCATTTTGTCATTTGTGGCAGTTTTTGAAGCGGATCACCCTAAAATTTTGCCGTTTGGGAAAGGGTTAAGATGATTTTCTACCTTATTTTCAATTAGCATGAAGTCATTTTCAAGCCAGTTAAGTTGTGTCTGACTTTTTTCGGTTTTGGTATTATTGAGGAACTTTGAGTAGATGGCAAAGTTCGTCTGTAACACATTGTAAAGTTCTTTACATCTTTGTATATGCTGATTTAATGATGATAAAGTACTATTGATTGATATGTCGGCAGAATCGATATACTGCACAATGTCTTTCTGGGACTTTATATAATTACTATAGCGTGTTTGGTCCTCTGCTTGATACAGCTCCATTGCCTTCGGTGTAAATGTCCGATGAGGCCTTGTGTTCATCTCACTTATGGGTGGTAGCTTTTTTACTGTCACGGCATGATACACTGGTACCGTTAAGTATAAACCTTTGATGTTGTTGGTAAAAAACTGAAATACATAAAATGAAACCCATTACCGAAAAATGAATGATACCCTAATTACAAAAATACATATACTCATGTACACTTAACTTGAGATAAATGTATGAAACATGGGAAGAAGCTAGTTAGTAAAAGTACTACAAAATTTGTACGCAGCGAAAAAATAGAAAATGTCGAAAGAAACTGAGTACGAAACCGTTACAGATCTGAAATTCTACCATTATAAAGGTTCTAGAGTATGCGACGACTGTAGTCACAATAAACAACACAGAACATAGTTAACTTTTATAATGACTTACGCTATGCGGCCATAAAATTGTGAAAAACAGCGAAATAATTAAAGAAAACGCCGTCGATGCGGTCATTTTAGAAAACGTGCCAAAAAACTGCCGGAAAGGAAGAAAAATTGACCAAAAGTAATAAATAGTAAGAAAGGAACGAAAGGATTTTCGGAAGTTCCATAGTCGCCAAATGAAGGCGTGACAAAGCCTTTCTCAAAAAACAAAACTTTAGGATGGTCTACTTAACCCATTACCACACAGTGACTCTTTTTGACTCCCCACAAGAAACTTGCTATCGAAAACATTGTGGAAAATGACGAAATTGCTTGTGACAAGCAATTTCTTCATTTCCCACAATATTTTCCATGCAAAATGATTAAAAAACCTACCTTTTTCATTCATTTTTAGTTGTCGTCTGCAACCTCTTTGAATTTGGTCGTTTGATAATGGGAACCATGCTGCAGAAGACATAATGGAGGCATTAAAGCTCAGAAAATATTGAGGCAAAACAAGAAAATGCTGGTGACCAGCATTTTCTCCTTTTGCCTGAATATTTTCCTCTTTTGTCTGAATATTTTTCCAAGCCTTTCCTTTTGTGGACATCAAAATCAGGTGAGTTTAATTTAACCCTTTCCCAAACAACAAAATTTTAGGGTGATCCACTTCAAAAACTGCCGCAAATGACAAAATGGATGTTATTTAAGATATGATAGGTGTAAAATATGGCATAGAAAATATTGAGACAAAAGGAGAAACTGCTGGTTATCAGCAGTTCCTTCTTTTGTCTCAATATTTTCCCAAGCCTTTTCTATTGAGGACATCAAAACCAGGTCTTGCTTGGGAAAGGGTTAAAAGAAGTGTCTGCTGTATAATGTATTGATCAACATTATGCTATTATGTTTTTGTAAATCTTATTTATTCATTTTGATTTTGTTACTTTAATTTGCAGACTTGATGTGGATGCCATTTTGAGTCACATAAAATCAGGTACGAAATAGTCTTAACAAAAATCTTAGAAAAAATCTTTCTTGTCAAACCTTACATTACATTTAAATTTACTTTAATGTCCCTGTTGAAGTTTTTTTCCAAGCCATACAATATAATAATGATAACTTGGATCTGGAAAAAGGGTCTTGAACCCTTTCCCAAACCATCTAATTTTAGGGTTGTCAAATTTGAAAGCTGCTGAAGAGGGAAAATATGGATGTTGATAAACATAGCATTTGTGTAGATTAGAGCATTGAGAATTTTGAAGCCTCAATATTTTCCGAAGCTTTTTCTGTTACGGACATCAAAACTAGGTCATGGGTCTTGTTTTGGAAAGGATTAAGGCATTTGAGACAAATTTGGATCCTGATGCATGATTTCTGATCAGGACTGTTGCTGTTCTCTCACAGCATATTCATATCCTGTTGCATACAGAAACCTTAATCAGACTCCCTTTTGGACTTGCAATAGTTTTGTTGTAAATCATCAATAAGTAGTTTGCTATGTATTCCTTAGATACCCAATTCTGTAATTTGTTTTTTTACATTTATGCAGCCATTAACCTTTTCCAAAACAAAAAAATATTGAGAAAAAAGGAGAAATTGTTGGTTATCATCATTTTCTTTTTTTCCTTAATGTTTTCCTAAGCCTCTTAATATAGGGTAGTCAAAACAAGGCCTTATTTTGGATGGGGTTAAAAAACTAAGATTGTACTCATTGTGATTTCCTTTTCTTTTTCATTAAAGCCTACGAGATGCTGCACAAGATGCAAGAAGGTAGCCATGCAGACCCAGAGGTGTTTCAAACAGAAACGTCATGGTTTATGAAAATAAGTAGGTTTTACCCTTTCCCAAACAAGACCTTGATTTGACGTCCCTAATCGAAATGGCTTGGGAAAACATTGAAACAAAAGAAGAAACTGCTGATAACCAGCAGTTTCTCCTTTTGTCTCAATATTTTCTATGCCATATTTTACACAAATTCTATCTTTAATAACATCCATTTTGTCATTTGTGGCACTATTTGAAGTGGATCACCCTAAAAATTGCCATTTGGGAAAGGGTTAACACTTCACCAAAACAAGTCCTAGTTTTGACATCACTGATAGAAAAGCTTGGCAAAAGAAAGAAATGCTAATGAAGAAAATGCCTCAATATCAGACAAATATCAGCCATTTAGAAAAGTGTAGCTAATTATCTGATACCTTCTTTTAAAGGCCTCTATTAAAAGACAGCTTTGAAAACAAATTGATAGAAGAGATAAAAATGCTATCTTTTACTTTTACCTACATCATCTGAAAATTTTTATCAGATTTTTCAAATGTTTTGCTGTTTACAGCCAACAATTGGATACCGAAATCTCGCAAGGCCCCCAGATTAGACGTGAAATGACCTCGTGGGAATAGAGTATCATTTTATTGTAATAGAATGAAGAGATAATGTGCTCTGTTTTAGGAGAGTAACATCATCAAGTATTAGCATTTTCTTTTTATACGCCGCCAGAGGCGGACGTATATTGGCGTCATCTTCTCCGTCTGTCCGTCCATTTGTCCGTCCGTCCGTCCATCCGTCCGTACGTCCGTCCACTTTTCTTGTCAACGCAACTCCTCCTAAGTTTCTGGCTGGATCTTCTTGAAACTTGGTCAATGTTATCACCTCAATTGGTAGATGTGCATGAAGGAAGGATTTTATGGTTCGTCGATTTTTGCCTGAGTTATGCCCCTTAAAAACTTAGTCTCTGGGGCTTATTGAAATTGCAGCCTTGTCAACGCAACTCCTCCTAAGTTTCTTGCTGGATATTAATGAAACTTGGTCAATGTTATCACCTCAATCGGTAGATGTGCATGAAGGAAGGATTTTATGGTTCGTTGATTTTTGCCTGAGTTATGCCCCTTAAAAACTTAGTCTCTGGGGCTTATTGAAATTGCAGCCTTGTCAACGCAACTCCTCCTAAGTTTCTAGCTGGACATTAATGAAACTTGGTCACTGTTATAACCTCAATTGGTAGATGTGCATGAAGGAAGGATTTTATGGTTCATTGATCTTTGCCAGAGTTATGCCCCTTTAAAACTTAGTCTCTGGGGCTTATTGAAATTGCAGCCTTGTCAACGCATGGTTTATTGATTTTTGCCAGAGTTATGCCCCCTTAAAACTTAGTCTCTGGGGCTTAATGAAATTGCAGCCTTGTCAACGCAACTCCTCCTAAGTTTATGGCTGGATCTTAATGACACTTGGTCAATGTTATCACCTCAATTAGTAGATGTGCATGTAGGAAGGATTTTTGTGGTTCATTGATTTTTTTCCAGAGTTATGCCCCTTTAAAACTTAGTCTCTGGGGCTTATTGAAATTGCAGCCTTGTCAACACAACTTCTTCTAAGATTCTGACTGGATCCTGATGAAACTTGGTGGATGTTATTATCTTAATTGGTAGATGTGCATGAAGTAAGGATTTTATGGTTCATTGATTTTTGCCTGAGTTATGCCCCCTTCAATCTTAGTCTCTGGGGCTTAATGATATTACAGCCTCGTGAACTCAATTCCTTCCAGGTTTTTGACTGGATATTTATAAAAACCTTTTTGTGAACACAACTTTTTACAGGTTTTTGTGTGAATATTTATAAATCCTTGTCAATGTCATTTTTTTGTCTCAAGTTTTATAAGTGGCGGCGTATATTGTGACCATGGCACTCTTGTTCATATCAATGTTTTCAATGCTAAAACAATCTTTGAAGTTGGATCAGCATACAATTTGTAAAGGTTCTTCTTTTTCCATCTATAGGTTGGAATGTTGGGCTGCAGTGTAAGGAAATGCCGCTGAAGATGAAAGACTTCTTTGTTATTTGTTCTCAGGTGAAAAAATATCTTTTGGGGACGTCAAAACCAAGCTGTGTTTGGGAATGAAGCAAACATTTGAAATGTTCCAAATGGAAAACTGCAGGAGATGATATAATAGATATTGATGAAAATGATTTTAAAGAAAAATATCAGCATTTTCTTTTGCCTCAATGTTTTCCCATTTTTAATAAGGCATGTCAAATAGAATCTATGTTTGGGAGTAGATTAAGGTTATCTGTCAAGGTTGAAATAAGGTATCAAATACAATTTTCATCAAGGTCACATGTTATGTAATATGTAATTGATTCCTACATATCATCAATTTTTGACACCCCTCAAGGTGAAGGCTATGGAAAACATTGTGAGAAATGGCCCAATGTTAGGATTGATGAATAAAGTTTCAGTCAATTTATTTTTGATTCCATTAATGGGAAGGGGGAGTAATAGTTTTGCTATTATTACAAAGTAGAGGGGGTATATTGGTTTCACCACGTCTGTCCATCCGCCTGTAGACATTGTTTTAGGGTCATAACGGTTTAAGGTCAAGGTCATGATTGGACTTTGTTTAAATTTACAGGGTGTCCACGGTCAGGGAAAAAGTCAGGGAAAAAATATTTTTTGAAGGTCAGGGAATTGTCAGGGAATTAGGAATTGGTCAGGGAATTTTACAGTTTAACCTCTTCGCTGCCAGACAAATATTGGAGAATTGGTTCCTATTTGCCAAGCTATTTTCCAAGAAATTGACGGTAGTGTAAGAAATCAACATATAACTAAAAAAACTATTCAATAAAACTATATAAAACCTTATATTTTCTGAAAGATAATTGAAAATGCTATTCAGTGAATATATTTTTATTCATTTTGGAAATTACATTTTTTGTTATTAAACTTTGAAAAAAAAAACATCGTTCTCCCCTCATGATGGCCCAGGCCGTCACGGGGCAGTATAGCGACATTTTCGCATGACGGCTCAGGCCGTCATGGGGCAGCGAAGGGGTTAAGCAAAAGTCAGGGAAAAGTCAGGGAATTTTGTGTTTTTTGTCCATTTTGGCATGCATCTTATTTCAAAACCCACACCCAGCAGTATAGGTTAAGTTCATAAAACATGCATTATGTATGTATGAAGAAAAAGAAAGAAAAAGAAAAAAATATTCATACAAATAGTAATACAGTTACAGTTAGTAAAGTTAGAGGTGGAAAGGGTTGGCTGTAGGGGTGGAGGAGGTCAACATTTTCATAAATTAACAGCAAAATATGGTAAACATAAGTCAGGGAAATTTGATTTTAGTCAGGGAAAAGTCAGGGAATTTTACCTTGCTCAAACTGTGGACACCCTGTAAAATCTGTTTCCATGCTCCAACTGAAGAACTGTTAGACCTATAGCACTTTTTATGTATCAAGGGGGTTGGGGGGGATATTTGTCCATTTTGCGGCAGTTCTAGTTATCTTGGAAAAAACATTTGCAAGGCTTTCATAATTAACATTAGGTCACTATCTTGTAGGGAGTCAGTTTGTGGCAATGGGTTAATACATTCCAAATTGCAGATAATGATTTCTTTTGGCACTCTACATGGCAATGGCTTTGGAAAACATTGAGGAATATGAAGGAAATTGCTTGACAAGCAACTTCTGCATTTCGCAAGATGTTTCGTACATAGAAAGACAAGGAATTGTAGAATTTAATTCCCTTGAAATTGTAGTATCTTTTACCTTGGACCTATATAAAATTTTACCTTCTGCTAATGGGTTAATGCCATGTATGATTTGTTCTGATTTCAGTTGCTAAGGTTGACATCGCAAGACGCTGGTTCATTATCCAAACAACTGACATGTTTGTTGATGTCTTCGGCTGCTTGTCTACAAGTAAACAAAGAAACCAGTCTAGATACAGACAAGGTGGGTGTGTAGTACACAAACTGTTCATGATTATGTAATAATAAAGATTATGACAATTGACACTTTCCCAAACAGCAAAAATCTTGATTCATCGATGTTTTGATTGAAAGTTACATTTTGTATTCTTTTGGAATTACTGTAGAACTTTATCTTAACAATAGTATGGAGAAGTTATTCTGAATTACATAGCATTCATTTTGACAAAAGTTTTACATTATAATATATCAGATCAATAAATTTTTTCTGTGAGATTTCATTTCTAGACCTCCTTACAGAAAGCCATTTTAGAAGAATGTTTGACCTATCTAGAATCTAGCAGAGAGACCATCAATAACCTAAAACAGCAGAACTTTGGTATTTCAGGTAAGTGTCATGTTTTTCAAACTTGCCTATTTCTGCTTTTCAACAAAAACCTAGTAACTGCAGCTTGTTTTAAGTTGCATTTACAAGGTTTTTGTTGAAACACAGTGCTCTATTGGAGTGTCTACTGAGAAAAGTTATGAATGAATACATATTTTCTATCTCATATGGTGCTCTTGTTTTAGTCCCATGCCTTACTAGTAAGATTTTCCATCGGCCTTTTAGTTGGTCTGTAGCTTTTTTGTACGCCTACATGTATTTTTACACCACTTGGATTTGATTCCAACTTTACAGGTACTTCATGGGAAATGTGAAAAGTATTGACTTTGTCTGTCTGCACAGCCTGACTAGGATCAACATTACTCACTCTAATATAATTTTCAGAATGTAAAATATTGCCATTATCTTTCCTTATGTTAATTTTCCAAAAAAAAACAACACATGTTTGACCTCTGCTGAGTCTGATCAATTTGTCCAAATTTGGTTTTATGGGCTGTAAGGTCCTTTTTACTGTGATGAGTCACATATGAGACCCATCACACTAAAAGGGACCTTATAGGTTTTGTGAAAAATATCGACCCTAGTCAGTCTGCGCAATCCGCGCAGCCAGACTAGGACCGACACTTTTCACTTATACGTAATTTTCTAATTCCGGAATGTTTTCCCCATCTTACTATATGTTTATTTTTTCGCATACAGGATCTGGTAGACCTGTGTTGAGTCTGACAAGTTTGTCAAACTTTGGGTTTCTGGAGTTCGGATAAGGTCCCTTTTAACCCATTATCACACAATGACTCTTTTTGACTCCCTTTAAGATATTGACTTTTGAAAACATTATGGAAAATGAAGAAATTGCTTGCGACAATCATTTCCCACAATGTTTTCTACCCCAAAAGTCCAACGAATTTCAAATTTTATGCACTTTAATTTGTGGCCTGCAACATGTTTGAATTTGGATCACCCCCAAAATTTTGCTGTCTGGTTGGGTTAACCCATTACCAACCAACAAAATTTTGGACTCTTCTGATTCGCAAGGTGTTGCAGACGACAATATTAAGTGCATGGAATTTTTAATTTTTTGGTGTTTTGGTTAAAAAAAACATTGTGGAAAATGAAGAAATTGCTTGTCACAAGCAATTTCTTCATTTTCTACAATGTTTTTTAACCCATTCCCAAACAAAACCTGGTTTTGACGTCCCTAATAGAAAAGGCTTGGGAAAACATTGAGGCAAAAGAAGAAACTGCTGATAACCTGCAGTTTCTCCTTTTGTCTCAATATTTTCTGGGCTACTTTTTGCACAAATTCTATCTTTACTAACATCCATTTTGTCATTTGTGGCAGTTTTTAAAGTGGATCAACCTAAATTTTTGCCATTTGGGAAAGGGTTAAAGCATATTTCTTTAGGGGCATCAAAAGGTGTCAATGTCTGGTAATGGGTTAATATGTTTCAGACATGAGGGAGAAGGAGATGGAGCTGTTACTCATCATGTATGAATTTGAAGCCAAAATATGTTTGAAAGATCCAGCTGTAGAGACTGTGCTGGAAAAGGCCATAAGTGTATCCGGCCCAGATCCTAAAACACTAGAAACACTTGCAGGTTTGTCATCATCATTAACCCATCAAAACACAGCCAAATTTTGGACTGGTCAAATTTCAAAGGTGTTGCAGATAACAAAATAAAGTGCATAGGATATTACATTTTTGATGTTTTTGTGTAGAAAATATGGTGGAAAATGAAGAAACTGCTTATTACAAGCAATTTCAACATTTTCCACTATGTTTTCAAAAGCCCTTATAATCTACTTGGGAGTCAAAAGGTGTCTCTGTGTGGTAAGTGGTTAACCCTTTTCCAAATGACCTTATTTTAGGGTGGTCCAATTTGAACACAGTACCAGATGACAAAATAATCAATATCAAAAGTAGGAAATGTGGTTTCTTTAGCATAGAAAAAATTGAGGGAAAAGGAGAAATTGCTTATTATCTTCTTTTCTCTCAATGTTTTCCCAAACTGTTTCAGCTAGACATTTTGTTTTGGAAAGGCTAAAGTGTTTTTATATCCCTCACATACAAAGTTGATGGGGTTTATTGCTTTCACTATGTATTTCTATCTTTCGTTGCATTCATCTGGCCGTAAACTTTTGTTTCTGCACTCTTACTCAAATAATGATTGACTGTGAACCTTGTAAATTTACAGAACTATTGTTCTTGACAAAAGGAGGTGCCCTATTGTCTTTGGGTCCCAAAAGCACAATGAGCTTTGTTTTAAATCTGTTTCTTGGCTGTATATCGACATTTGATTGATTGGGGTTTTACACCTTTTTCAACCGCTATGGCCATATTACAGAGGCTTAAGCACCTCACCTTGGATGATGTTTCATCATACTTGTACTACCACAACATCCTTACCAAACCTCCAGCTGCTCACCGACATAGGTTAACCGTAACCCCAGAAGCTTTTGACCTGTATCACTATTAAATGTCAAGGCACTAGTGGAGGGTATTTTTTGGGTTGTGGTCAGTTCTGGTTTGCAAATTGTAGAAATGAAAACCTTTTAACCCATTCCCACACAATGACTCCTTTTGACGCCAAACAAGATAATTGGTTTGGAAAACATTGTGGAAAATGAAGAAATTGCTTGTGACAAGCAATTTCTACATTTCCCACAATGTTTCCTATGCAAAAAGATAAAAAAAAATAAGATTTGTTCACTTTAAATTGTCGTCTGCAACATCTGTCAAATTGGAAGTCTAAAATTTTGCCTTTTGGTAAAGGGTTAAGAGAGTGCAGCTCAGATCAGCCTGTGTAGAATAATCCTTGACTACACTGCCAGCCATCTTAACCCTTTCCCAAACGACAATTTTTAGGGTGATCCACTTCAAAAGATGCTACAAATGACAAAATGGATGTTATTACAGATAGAATTGTGTGAAATATGGCATAGAAAATATTTAGACAAAAGGAGAAACTGCTGGTTATCAGCAGTGTCTTCTTTTGTTTCAATGTTTTCCCAAGCCCTTTCTATTAGGGACGTCAAAACCAGGTCTTGTTTGGGAAAGGGTTAAACTTAGATTTTTCAAATATCCGCCTTTAGAAACAGTAATGGAAAATGCAATCAGTATGTCAGGTTGGGCTTGTAAGCCTTAAAGGACCTTTTTCATATGTCTGATATACATTTTATATGACTTTCAGCAATCTCTATGGAGCCACCAGTATATAACAAAAGCCTGTGTGTTCGAGCTCTGAAGGTTGCTATAAGAAAACATCTACAGATTACACAACCTGATGTAGACAGATGCAGGTAAATTATCCCTTTCCCAAACGGCCAAATTTTAGAATAATCCACCTCAAAAATTGTCAAAAATGACTAAATGGATGTTATTAAAGAGGAGATTTGTGTATAATAAAGTCAAGAAAATATTGAGACAAAAGGAGAAACTGCTGGTTATCAGCGGTTTCTTCTTTTGTTTCGATGTTTTCCAAAGCCTTTTCTATAAGTGACGTCAAAACCAGGTCTTGTTTGGGAAAGGGTTATATACTCTTGATAAACTTTTAACCCATTCCCGCACATGCATAGATTTTATGCCCCCATATCGAAAGATTGGGGGCATATCATTTTTACTCGTGTCTGTCTGTCAATCTGTCTGTCTGAAAACTTACATTTTGCCTTTTCTCCAAAAGTATTTGACATACAAAGCTCAAAATTGGTTTGCAACTTCCTTTCAATGATATCTATCTGTTTAATGCAATTTTACCTTCCTCAAGGTCATCTGTTAACCATTATCAACCCTTTACACAAAAATTTAACATTTCTAAAAAATGGCCATTTCAAGGGCATTGATGTTTCACAAAAACATTTTGTTTCCTTTGTGTGCTCTTACTCCAGAACTGTTTGACATAGTACCATGAAAATTTACACAAATATTGCTCTTGAATCAATTGCTTTCAATTCTGATTAGTCAATTTTGTTTACAAATTTTGTATTAAAGAAGCATATATTGTTTGTTTTTCAGTAAATTATTTCACAGTTTAGTACAGTTGTGCCTCAGTGTGGGAGGTTCGTCAGATTTGATGGGGAAAGATGAAGTTTGGAACTACTATCAAGAAATTCTCTCATTCATTGCAAAGTGTAAAGCGGTATGAACATTATTTTAACCCTTTTCAAAATGTCAATTTTACTCTTTCAAAATGAGAGATGCTGCAGAATACAAAATAGATGTTGATAGTATTTATGTACAATTTAGAAAAGTTTGAGGCAAAAGGAAGAAATGCTGGTTGAAGAAGATTTTGATGGATATGAAACACTTTCTATAAAAGGATATAAAAACCAGTGTTATAATTTATTCTGTTACCCTCACATGAACACAAAGAATATTTAATTCCCTAAAGTCATTTTATACCGGTGGATAACCCATGTGACTGTTGGGAAGCATTCACGCCGAAAAATTGTCCTCTTCAAGGTAATTTCTCAGCTTATACTCTATGGATTCTGATGAGATAAAGTGCACTCTATGTGCCTTTGAGAGGGCTATTCTCAATAGCCCACTTTGTACCGAATTCCATGATTTCTTCAAATATTCAAGAATGATGCTTTCCTTTGAATGTTTGAAGAAACCATAGGATATGGTGCAGAGTATTTAGTCTTGTTTGGGAAAAGGTTATCATCTTTGTGAACATCCATCTTATGGTCTGCAATTATATCTAAATGTGACAGCCCTAAATTTTTGTTTTGGACAGGGTTAAGTGCCCTGTTTTTAAGATTCGGGCTCATTTCATTTTAGGGACAGTACCCAGAGAAAGAGATTGTGTGGTTAATGACAAAGGCCTGGAATTGTGGAATCAATTTCTTCAGGTATAAACTTAAGTAAAATGATTTAACCCTTTTCCAAACAAGACCTGGTTTTGACGTGCCTAATAGAAAAGGCTTGTGAAAACATTGAAACAAAAGAAGAAATTGCTGATAAACAGCAGTTTCTCCTTTTGTCTCAATATTTTCTGTGCCATATTTTACACAAATCCTATCTTTAATAACATCCATTTTGTCTTATGTGGCAGTTTTTGAAGTGGATCACCCTAAAAATTTGTCGTTTGGGAAAGGGTTAAGTGTTCATTTGTACTGCATCGTTTGTTTATGTCTGTCTTTGGTAGTTGAATTTCTATAATTTCAGACCAGCTTTTTTTTCAGTTAATTAAACAGAAAAAAAATAGAAATTAAGACAATTACAGAAATAATTTTCAGCTGAACTTTTTACATGGCATTGGGGGAAATATGCAAATTGTTTGGATTGATGAACTGTATTAAGTCGTTCTAGTCAGTGACTAAAAGTAAAGTGCCAAGAAGTAGTACATTCAAACAACCACATAAAGATGTCAAATATTGTTGAAAATGTATCTGACATTTTATGGGGAGGTTCTGAGGTCTGTAAGACCTGTCATGCTAAAAGGGACCCTCTATTTTGAACAAAAAATCAGATTTAGTAAGATGATACATTTAACAGATAGATGTCACAGTTGGAAAATAAACGTATGATGTAGTAAGATGTGAAAAACAATCTAGATCTATAAAATTAACCTAGAGTGAAATATTAGCACCAACTGCAAAGACTGACTAGGGTTGATGCTGCAGCTTCTCACATTTCCTAGAAGGACCATTTTGACATGACGGGTAACATTTTCTTTCAGTTGTAGACATTTTAATGAAGCAGAGAAATGGTGTGGAATGAGTATGGGTATGTTGAAATACCTGGACACCTTCAAAACTAGCTATGATAGTCATGTAAGTACAGATAATTTAATATGCTGAGGTCTTTTTATTTTTATAAGCTTCCATACTGAAGCTATCTAAAAGTTTGTCATTTCAGAAAAAAGTTTACTTTTTCCCAAACCATAACGCCTCTTGAGGCACCTGACAGAAAAAGCTTGGGCAAATATTGAGGCAAAAGAAGTAAATGTTGATGACAAGCTTGTTTTATTGCCTGAAGAATCTTTCAAATTGTGTAATATTGAAAATGGTTAACCCTTTCCCTAAAAAACCTGGTTTTGACATCTCTAGCAGAAATAATTTGGTGAAACATTGAGAGAAAAGAAGAAATTGCTGATTCCATCAGCAATTTTTACTTTCCTTTCAATATTTTCTATTCCATAAAATTCACACTTTCACTTTTTGATATCAATAATTTTGGTATCTGCAACTCCTTTCTAATTGAAGCAGTCTAAAATTTTGCTGTTTGAGAAAGGTTTAAACTGAAGAAATGTTGAATGTACAGCTTTTACCTCCAAACAGCTAAAGCCTCTCTTACAACCTGTCATGCGTCTTTATAAATCATGCGTCTGTAAAACGCATGATTTAAAAGGATGCACGATGGGTTGTAAGAGAGGCTAAAGAATTGCCTGTTCAATTCTTTGCTATGAGCAGTCTGCGTCGTGTTTACATCCACAAAATTGTATGTTACATGTGCGTGCATCGCACCACTATGCCTATTTTTTAGACACAGACTGCACGCAGGAGCACGTATGACCGGTTGTAAGAGAGGCTTAAACTGTGGTTGTTGTTTTTCTTCAGATGACTGGTGTATATGGAGATATTCTTTCAAAGTTGGAAAAGGATGACACAAGACAAAGCTTACAAACTTAATTTATCAACAATGACATTTAAGTTTTGTGAAACAACATCATGGCATACTTAGTGCTTTATATTATACTTTAAATGAGATGTACATGTGGTTAAAACATATAAGCCATAATCTGGAAAAATGTCCCTTATAGCATTTGAGAACAACATGGTTCCAGATCAGCCTGCATATACATGCAGTCTGACCAGGAACCATATTGTTCTCCGAAAGCTTCCTCATGGTCTGCAGCAAACATTTGAGAGTAACATGGCTGCTGGCTAGACTGCATCTAGGCACAGCCTGATCTTGAAACCTGGCTGTCTCAAATGCTAAAAAGGACATTTTACAAGAGCCTGGCTCATATATAAATTTATGGTGTGTTTGAGCGCCAAGATGTTAAAAAAAAAAAACATAATTAACTTGTGTTAAAATAAGTCCTCTGTGTGATAAAGAATCATAGATTCTAGTGTTTTGTTGTGTTATTGTATTGATTATGTTAAGAAACATTTGTTAACTTCTCTCTGAGTTTGACTTATCACTTGTAGCGTGGACTTTAACACTTTTCCAAACAGCAACAATTTGGGTTGGTGCAAATTGAAAGCAAATGCAGATGACATGAAAAAGATAAGTTTTGTGTACAATATAACACAGAAAATATTGAAGCAAAAGAAAAGAATGCTGATTATCAGCATTTTCTTCTTTTGACTCAATGTTTTCCCAGGACTGTTTTCTTACAGATGTCAAAACCAGGCCCCAGTTTCTCGAAAAAACAAGCACATTCTCAGACTCAAATCTTAGCCTCGTACTCAAATCGCACAAAATCCATGTGAACTTCAAACAAATACCCTTCAATGTTGGAGAGTATTCCATTGAAGTTGAGCATGTACTCATGAGTATGTACTAAAGTTTTTTCGAAAAACCAGGGCCAGGTCTTGTTTGGGAAAGAGTTAACACTTCCCAAATAACTAATTTCCCAAACAACATAATTTTAGACTACCGGTAGTCCAAGGAATTAAAAGGAGTTGAAGAAAATGAATAATTTATTCCAAAGTAGAAAATGTGTACATTATTAGAGAAAATATTTAGGCAAAAGGAGAAAAAATGCTGGTTATCAAGCTTAGCTTGTTCTTTGAGGTTTGTGTCATATTCCCCCACAAAGTTTGGGGGCTATATAGGAACCACTTTGTCTGTCCATCCATATTTCTTGTGAGTTCAACTTCTCCCAAACGGCTGGCCAGATTTTGATAGAAATACTTGAAGGATCAACGATTCAACATGGCAAGAAGCTATGTCTTTGCTCTTTGAGGTCAACAAAGGGATATGATTCGACTTTGAATTTGCAACCTGCACAAGCAGGGGGTATTAGTCCAAGTTGCAAAAGGCCTTGTTTGGGGGATGGGTCAGACCTGGTGTGGTGTCCATGACCTACGTATCGTCGGTGCTATGACAAAATTGCATAACAAATTAGTTACGCAATTTTGTCAATTTTCGTTTATAAATGCTTTCTACTAAGTATGTAGGAGCGCATATTCTGTCAAAACGGCGTTTCTCTAAACCTATTAGATCCATTTCAATTATCATGTTACAAAATTACGTAACTCTATTTAGCTGACAAAAATGTGTTGTACATAGACAAATTATTTACACGAGAGTAATAAAAGGCTGAGAAATGGCATTCTCCTCTGTATTCCTTCTACTTTGACCAATAAATGATTCGTAAGTTATGTTCAATTACCTTATTTTACCTTAAAGAAGCTAAATTGTTCATGTAGTTATCGAGTTACGCAATTTTGTCGGCACATTTTTTAAAGCGGTAATTTACCGTAAAAACATTTTTGGCTCTCCTGAAAAAATGGTTTTCGAGCAAAATTTCAGTTACGGAATTTTGTCATAGCACCGACGGTATACAGATTAGCTTTCATGATCCAGTATATCAGAGTTTGATACCTAAATTGAAAGACTCTAACATTGCAGGCCTGCTGACATTAATTATCAACTGAGCTATCCAGTCACGACCCCTGATACTAGTGGTCGTGGTGGCTGATCTTGGAATTTTCCATGGTCCACACATTTGATATAAAAGCTGCTGCATTGCTCTATTCAAATCCATTACCAGATGGCAATATTTTGGACAGGTCCAAATTCAAAAATAATGCAGATCACAATTTCAAGTACAGGAATTTGATATTGCTTGGTCTTTCTCGCTAGAAAAATTTGCCAAACAAAGAAATTGCTTTTCACAAATCGCAAGCAATTACTTCATTTTCCACTAAGTTTTTCCACGCATTTAATTTGTGATGTGGTGTCAAAAAGCATCACTGTTTGGGAATGGGTAAACAAATTTGCCCGATAATCAAGAGATATGATAATCTAGAGAAATATGTCGGTGTTGGAGGCAGTCAGAAACACGGGACAAAATGATAATGAAATTGAATAATTTGATTTGTGAACTGATGTCTCGATCGACAGCGACATTTAGTCATTACAGGCCTGAAAATGTTTGACTTTCATCTGCAACCATAACCATTTCAAAGGACCTCTACGGATAAGGCGAGAAATCTCCCTAAAAGGCTCAAATGGAAAAGTCATTTTTCAAAACATGCAAATTGATTATTATTTCGAACTGTATTGTTAGATATGTATCTAAATCATATGAAAACTGATTTTGTACGATCAAAAGGATTCGACAGGTACAGATAACTCTTGGTTTCTGTACCTACCCCCAAAATTACATTTTCTTACCCCACCGTTATTCATTAAACCAGATTTAAGTTTTCTTTAGTTTTATAAGCAAAAAAATTTCTGTAAATGTAAGGACAATTGGTGTTGAAATCATAAACCATTTTTCGACTTGTCCTTAATGCGCATGCGCATCATTGAAACGAGTTTAAAGGCGAAATCTTCCCGCCAAAATTATGGCATATGGTATATGAGTACTATTTTTAGTATAAAAGTATGTTCCCCCCCGTGACCCAGCAAATCCTTTTTACCAAGGAAGCCTATGATCCAGTTACACAACATATGTCAATGGGAAGCTGGGTCAAGGGGGGGAACGAGGTTAGCCAGCCTTGGGAAGGTAGGTATGCCTCGGTTTTTGGCGGGAAAGTGTGCATTTAAAGTTGTTTCAATGGTGCGCATGCGCAAAACGGACAAAACCAAAGCTGCCATATGATGTCAACACCATTTATCCCTGTATCTGAAGAAAATAGATTGCAAATAAAAATAAAAGAATCTTCATTTTACCTCTTTGAATACCGGTACTGTAAGAAAACGAAACCATTTAGGTGGGTACTAAAATCAAGAGTTATCTGCACCTATAGAACTTTTAAAATGACATAAAAATCGGTGCTTATTTCCTTTATTTGTCTACCTAACCATAAAGCTTAATTTTGTTTCTCAATTTGTTAGTTTTGAGAATTGAACCATCGAGCTGAGCCTGTTAGGGAGAATTCTCGCCTTATTCGTAGAGGTCCTTTTAGGATGTACCGATGTTGAAGTTGCTGCAGACAACAACAGTGATGTTGATAAAGATAGGGTTTGTGTACAATATAGCATAGAAAATATTGTAGAAAAAGAAGATGCTGATTATCAGCATTTTATTCTTTGGTCTCCATATTTTCATGAGCCTTTTCTAATAGGGATGTCAAAACCAGGTCTTGTTTGAGAAAGGGTTAATCCTTTCAAAAATGATAAAATTTTAGAATGGCCCAAATTGAAAGCTGTTAAAGATGACAGAGTTATGAATGTTTATAAACATAGAATATGTTTATTTTTTGCACTGAAAATATCGAGGCAAAGGAGAAAATGTTGGATTTCAAACATATCTCTGATAGGGTCATCAAAAGCTCTCTTGCTTTGGATAGGATCTATCAAGCAGTAAGAGTTCCCTTAATATGCCTACAGGTTTACCAATTAGCTAATGAAATCAAACAATTTGTCAGTAAAAACAGTTTATTCACAAATCTGAATCAATAATTAATACATAAAGGGTTTATCTCACCAACATGATGATTGAATGGTTAACAAAGTTAGCATGAGATTTTTAATCTATAACAAACACTCAACACTAAGTATAAATTACTGTGATGAAGTAAACACATTGTTTATGAAGGGGCAAAGACACTTTTTCCTGCTTGCATGTAGTTTGTCCATAAAGTACTCATACACTTGGGCTCCTGGAATTAAAAAAAGATTACAAATGTAAGGGTTTTTGTGGATTTGCACAAACCTAATACATTAACAATAACACTAAAATGGACCATTTGGGAATTAAGTAAGAAATTTGAAAACAAACAAATTAAAGAAACTGATCAGACTTATCGGTCATCAACAAGATGCCCCATTTGGGAAATAAACAAATAGTATAATGGGAACAAGAGTGCCATGATCACAATATATGCCGCCACTCCCAGAGACTAAGCTCTAAGGGGCATAATTTAGGCAAAAATCAATGAACCATAAAATCCTTCCTTCATGCACATCTAACGATTAAGGTGATAACATTGACCAAGTTTCAAACAGATCCAGCCAGAAACTTAGGAGGAGTTGCGCTCACAAGAAAAGTGGGTGGATGGACGGACAAACAGAGAAGATGACGCCAATGTACAACCGCCTCCGGCCGCATATTAAAATAATCTAGAAGACACGGTGGATAACCCATGTAACTTTTGGTTAACATTCACAGAATCCAATGGTTTCTTCAAACATTCAAGCAAAAGCATAGAATGTTTGACGAAACCACAGGATTCGGTGCAGAAAGAGTAAGAAATGAGAATGGACCTCTCAAAGGACAAAACCAGGTCTTATTTGGGAAAGTGTTGATTGAATTATTCCATGGACTTACCATTGTTTTCTCCCTAGTTATGACTTCATCGAAGGACAAGGGCATTGGTTCATGAGGAGCTTCTATCATCTCGGGTGACTTCTTTTTCCTGGAAAATATAAAATATGGAATCCATGTGTTAACTCCTTCCAAAATGACAAATATAATTATAAGGAGGGTCGATTTGAAAGCTGCTGCAGATAACAAAATCAATGATATCTAAAGTAGGAAATGTAAATGTTAAAGCATAGAAAATATTGAGGGAATAGGAGAAAATTCTCATCCTTCATTTTTCCCCCATCCCCCTCTCCTTCATAGGTGACTGGTGCATGTACACAATATTGAGCATATTTCTTACTTGTAAGCATTTTTACATTTTCTCTCTTAGTCTATGGCTTTTTACAAAGGAGTCTGCCTGTTGGTTATTTGGTTGGTCCCATATTCAACCTTTTCCCAAACATGAGCTGCTTTTGACGTCCTTAATAGAAAGGGCTTTGGAAAACATTGAGGTAAAAGAAGAAATTGCTAAAAATCGGCAATTTCTCCTTTTGCCTCAATATTTTCTCTGTCATATTGTGCACATATCTAATATCTACATAGGTATCCACTTTGTCATTTCGCTCATCTGAAGAAGCTTTCAAATTGAACCAGTCCAAAATCTGGCAGTCTGGGATGGATTTATTCAAATTTATCATTTCTCATGATTAAACTGTGGATCGATTTCACAAGGTCTTTATTTACTGGTATTTGGATATAGTTAACTTGAGCACCAACTAAAACGTGCAGTTTACCTACCTTTTAGACAATGATCCTGGTCTGCTGCTTGTCTGACTGATGGGTGTGAGTCGGGTCCTGCTACCTGCGCTGGACTGCCGTGAACCCTGGCGTGAACCCTGGCGTGAACCCTGGCTGACCTCGGAGATATGATCTGGGACGTGTTCCAGCTGTCGACTGGGATCAGTCATATCCCTGTAATGCTGCTCCAGACTGTATGGCTCATCAAACACTGCAAGCTGAAATAGGAAACGATCTTATTGGGCTATTATTGGGCTATTAAACCGTGACAATAGCATTTTGTCTGTGTTGTTATAAAATCTCGAAACTACGGCTTGATTCAAGCCGTAGTTACAAGATTTTAAAACAACATTGATAGTTTATCAAAACATAATGGTAAAGTCATTCTATTTTTAGCACCAAATTCATTGCCATATTTATTGTAAACACTTTCCAAAACCACACAACTCCGGTCGAAATAAATATAATGCAAATTTCAAATTTTTATGTCATGTATCAAAGCCAAAGAAATAAGTATGATTGCACAGAAAACATTATAATAAAATAACAATAGATAATTTGACGGCTCAGCACCAAACGGTTGTAACTGCCTGTAAACACATAGGCAGTTACATCTGTTTCACGCTGAGCCATCAAATTATGCCAACAGAAACTGCAGGCTTCAAGTATTTTGTTCTTTGATAGGGACATCAAGATCAGATATTATTGGAAGAAGGTTTATTTGATCATATTGAAACACCTTATAACAGGCAATGTAAATTATTATTTTTAAAGTATTATCATCTGTAATGTAAACATATTGCTGTAAACAGAGAAAATAATGGTCACTATCAACTATTGCATTCCTAACATTTACATTCTTTCTCAGAACTATAATTTAGGTTTTGATCAGTATCCATATATTTTCTGATAAAAACCCCGTAAAAACTTTATTTTTTCCTAAACAGGACATGATTACACATTTAGATGTATATTACAATAGCTAGATTTAACAACTTGTCAAATTAAGCATATCACTGCATGGATCCTACATATAGCTATCATTACAAAAGAAGAACTTGCTGACAGAAAAAGCTACTCTAAACAAAATATTCATAGCAATTAAAGTACACAATGTACAAATACTAGCTTAGGCCGGAAATTCGTGTTTGTAAATCATTTCAGTTTTCACCGACTTTTTATACGAAAAAAAGAAAATATGTTGTCTTGATTCCACTAGTACAAGACTATCCCTTGCTGAAGAACAGGTTCTCTAGTATGGCAGTTCTCATAATGGGGCAAGAAAGTAATATTTTGATTTAAAATAATGTCCCTTCCAATTCTGGAAAACTGGAAAAAATGGTAATAAACATTCAAGTGCAGAAAATACAAACACATCAAAGTGAAGAATCTGTCATTTTATCAAAAATAGAGATGAAATGAAAATAGAGATGATCCTGCAGTTTGACTTATCATCAGTGTTATTGCAAAACCTAGTAACTCCAGCTTGCTTGATTAAAACTGGAGTTAGAAGGTTTTGCAATAACACTGACAATTAAGTCTTACAAGATGTTTGTCTAGTATTAAAACATGTTAATTCTGAAAAGCCATCTGTGCAGAGTAGGTAATACATTTTTTACAAAATAATTATATGAAAAAAATCCTGATCTGACTTATGTAATATTATGAATCATTAACGCTTTTCCAGAAATTCTTATGAAGATGCTATTGTTTTCTCAAAAAGACAAAGGTTGAAGAAATTATTTCCCTGTCAAAAGTATTTCATTGAAATGCCTAATGGCTTAACTTTCAGTTTAAAGCCTATTATCTTTGCACATAACTTATTCCTAAACGGCAAAAAAAAAAGATTTATCCAATTTGAAAGCAGCTGCTGAGAGTGGCAAAATTTGTGTATACTTGAAGTATAGTGCAGGAAATATCAAGTCAAAAAGAGAAAAGGCTGCACGGTTATCAGCATTTTTCGTCTCTGGCATCAATGATTTCCAAACCTGAGTTTCAAAGCCTATGTTAATAGTCTGGCAGCCATAGCACTGTGGCTTTCAACTTTCATGTGTACCCATTTTTACACCTGGGCAAAGAAAAGCAGCTTGGTGTAACATTTAAGACAGCAATGCTCCAATCATATTCTTTTGGTTCAGAACCCCAAATCTTACCATATGATTATGGTGCCCAACAATAAGTTTGTAGCAAAATTTTATACAGTAGCTTAGCATATTAATTCAATTGCGATGGATAGTTTTAGGATTCAGTACAATATTGAAGTACATGACTATACAGTATTTGTCAGAAAGCCTAGCCAAACAGAGATTTTACAAAGATTCATTTACTTCTTTCTCAGTAAAAAAAACTTTTTTTAATCTTGGTACAAAAAATGTATTATCTATAAGCAATATTATTCAATTAATTTCGAATAACATTTCAAATGTGAAATTTCAGTTGAATTTTTTTTATCAAATCTTTTGTCTAAATTTTTACAGACAAGTAATCTTAGATGTAAACTGTACTGAATCCTGTAGCTGTCATAGCTATGCTTCATACACAGTATCATCAACTCTTTGGCTATGTCAAAATTATGAACATAATTTTGTTCATATTCACAGTTGCATAATAAAGAGAATTCCTATATATTAGTAAGCAAAACAATACTGTGTATGAAGCATTTATTGTCAAGTCATGATATTATGACACATATTTACAAAATCAACCTATGCAAACTACATAATATTGAACTCGAGACTACTGTTAACCCATTACTGTACGGTGACGCATTTTGACTCCCTCTTTGAAAAGGCCTGGGACATCATTGTGGTAAATGAAGAAATTGCTTGTGACAAACAATTTCTTCATTTCCCACAATGTTTTCCACCAAAAACCACAAAAAAAATAAATAAGATTTCATGCACTTAAATTGTCGTCTGCAACATCTTTGAATTTTGACCAGTCTAAATTTTTGCCGTCTGGTAATGGGATAATTTGCATGTTATGGTTTGGATCTTGGAGATGTTTGTAAACATATGTCATAATATCCTGACTGGACTATAGGTTGGTATTATTTGTTTGCTAACACTGGTAAACCCTGCATAATGCTGCAGGCAATGTGCAGAACCTACTTCCTGAGGTTCACAACAGAAGTTTCTCTGAAATTCAAACATGAACTTGTTTATCCCATTCCCACATATTGACACTTTTTGACGCCCAATCAGATCAAGCCTTTGGAAAACTTTATGGAAGGTGAAGAAATTGCTTGTGACAAGCAATTTCTTCATTTTCCACAATGTTTTGTGCCCAAAAAGATCAAATAATGTAAAACTACATTGTTTCTAAATTGTCGCCTGCAACTTCTTTGTGTTTGGACCGGTCTAAAACTCTGCTGTTTAGTAATATAGGTAAAATATAGAAAACATGTGAATAATATATAAAGGCAGTGATTGAATAATATGGGATAAAACTACATGTCCTAATATTATGAAAACAATAAAATATCCAAAAGAGGATAGATGAGGACAATTTAAAATTTGATAGGTATCTCCAAATAGAACCTATTATTTTAAGCATTGAAATAGCTGTGATTACTTAACCCCTTCGCTGCCCCCTGATGGCCTGAGCCGTCATGCGAAAATGTCGCTATACTGCCCCGTGACGGCCTGAGCCGTCATGAGGGGAGAACAATGTTTTTTTTTTTCAAAGTTTAATAACAACAAATGTAATTTCCAAAATGAATAAAAATATATTCACTGAATAGCATTTTCAATTATCTTTCAGAAAAGATAAGGTTTTATATAGTTTAATTGAATAGTTTTTTAGTTATAAGTTGATTTCTTACACTACCGTCAATTTCTTGGAAAATAGCTTGGCAAAATAGGAACCAATTTTCCAATATTTGTCTGGCAGCGAAGGGGTTAATATATATTATTACACTAGATCCTATGTCTGTGAATTTTGATAAAAAAAACTCTAACATGCATATTAGTCTGGAAACTGAAAAAGAGCCCCTATTGCGTTTGAGACCACACACAAAATAGAACAGCAACATAGCCTGCAGTCTTAAATGCAGCTTGGTAAGGTCAAATACAGCATTAGACTGTGTACATAAACAGGCTGATCAGGACCAATGTTGGTCTCACATACATGAACCTTTTCTACCAAAATGTCTATCCTCCCTTTTTAAAATATTCCAGCTTGAATGCTGATAAATCATAAATAATATCCTGGGCCCCGTATTACTAAACATCTTACGATCAAGTTTTTGTTTAAACTGTGTAACAAGACATCTGATTGCACGAGAAATCCGACTGAGCCAATCAGGGATGTTGTTACAAGTAATTATGCAAAAATAAAACGTACGATTGTTAGTAATACGGGCCCCAGGGTGGTATTCACAAACCAGTCTTATTCCCAGTATGACTGCAAAATTACATAACAATTCATCAAATTTGCTCATCCCATCGGTTTAATAGGATATGTACAAAGGCCACCGGCCCATATACCCACAATACATATGTGACCCGTCGCGCTAAAAGGGACCTTATCCGAACTCAAAAAATCCAAATTTTGACAAACTTATAAGACCCAGCACAGTTCAATCAGATCCCGTATACGAAAAATGAACATATAGTGAGATAGGGAAAAACATTCCGGGTTTAGAAAATTACATAAAAGTGAAAAGTGTCGGCCCTAGTCTGGCTGCGCGGACTGCGCAGACTGACTAGGGTCCATATTTTTCACACACCCGATAAGGTCCCTTTTAGCGCGACGGGTCACATATATATTAAAGTACATTTATAAAGAGTGAGCAAACAATACATGAAAATTTAAACATTGTAGCAACTTAATACCTCAATAACTCATCCCATCATAAGCCTTGCATAGTAATTCAAATGAGTAAAAGTGAATGTTGGTGAATATGGCTCCCTTACTTTAACCCTTTCCCAAACAAGACCTGGTTTTGACGTCCCTAATATAATAGGCTTGGTAAAAACATTGAGACAAAAGGAGAAAATGCTGATAACCAGCATTTTCTCCTTTTGCCTCAATATTTTCTGTACTACTTTGTACACAAATCACATCTTTATCAATAACTATTTCGTTGTCACAGCAGGTTTAAAATTGGATGACCCTAAATTTTTGTCATTTGGTAATGGGTTAAAACTAAAGCTATACTGATATCTGTACATACATGTATACATATCGCTGCTTTTCTGCAAAAACCACGTATCTGCAGCTTAAAACAAGCTGCAGATACGAGCTTTTCGTAGAAAAGCGACGATATATACTTACAACATCTCTGAGTGTGCCTCCATCTATAATGGCTGTGAGATCTCCGTGCTGGGCTAATATCCTGCAATTATGGTAGCATTACATGTGTCATTGAAATATGTTCAAAAGGTGGCATTTCAAAGCCAAATTTCTGGGCATTCTTTACCCTTTGCTCAAGAAGATCTGGCTTTGATGTCCTAAATAGAAAAGGTTTGGGAAAACATTGAGAAAAAAAGAAGAAAATGTTGGTAACTAGCACTTTTACTTTTTTTCAAATTAGACTACCTAAAAATATTGTTGTTTTGCAAGTGTTAAATGTGCCATTAAAGATTAACCCTTTCCCACACATTGACGCTTTTGGACGCCCCACAAAATAAAAGACTTTTGAAAACATCGTGGAAAATGAAGAAATTGCTTGTGACAAGCAATTTCTTCAATTCCCACAATGTTTTCTACCAAGAAAGACCAAAAAATTTAAATTTTGTTTAATGGAAATTGTCGTCTGCAACACCTATGAGTTTGGACTAGGCTAAAAGTTTGCCGTTTGGTAATGGGTTAATATGAAATGTGATATTTCAAAGCCAAGATTACCAGACATTGTCGATGAATCCCTATAATACATTTACTTAGTTGATCATCTGTATTATGAAAAGGACTCAAATGAGTAGTTATAACATAGGGTTTGTACACAATAATGTTGATTTTTAGCTCACCTGAGCACGAAGTGCTCGAGGTGAGTTATTGTGGTCACTTTTTGTCCGGCGTCCGTCCGTCCGTCAACATTTGGGGTGTTTACACTCTAGCACCCACAAAAGTTACTCAATCTTGATCAAACTTGGCCAAAACAAGTACGATCTTGATCTAAGTTCTTGGACAAGTTCGATTATGGGCCTGATCGGACCAGAAAGTGCAGAGTTATCTGCCCTTGAATGTCAAAAAATGCTGTTTTTAAGTTTGTTTACATTCTAGCATCTACAATTATTGATCAATCAAGACAAAACTTGGACATAATGTTGGAGACCATAAGATCTTGGACGAGGTCAATTTTCAGTCTGATCTGACCAGAAAGGTGAGAGTTATGTGCCCTTGAATTGGGCAAAATTGCCACTTTTTTGCTGTATTCAAACAAGAATTGTCCGCGGACAATAAAGCTCGCCCTAACGAGAGCTTGTCACAAAGAAAAGTCATTTCCCAAGTCAAGGTAAAAAGGTCATGGCCCAAAATGAAATTCTTTAAAAGTAGGTCAAACTCCAAGGTCAAGGCCACAAGGTCCAAGGTCATGGTCAAATGTGAACTGTGTTGGAAGGAGGTGTCCATGTGTGAAATATCAAGGCTGTAGGTGTAAAAGGACATGAGATATAGGCCAGGTTAAACTAGAACTGTCGCAAAGCGGACAAATACCCCCCACTAGCGCCTTGTCACTGAAAAGGTGCTGTAGGTCAACCGGTTCTTGACTTAGAACACGGAAACGGATTTTAAACAAAGTCTGATTGTGACCTTGACCTTTGACCTTGGTGACCCAAAAACAATAGGGCATCTCCTTGGGTCATGGGCAACAACTGTGTGAAGTTTCATGATCCTAGGTCAACCGGTTCTTGACTTAGAGCACGGAAACAGATTTTAAACAAAGTCTGATTGTGACCTTGACCTTTGACCTTGGTGACCCAAAAACAATAGGGCACCTCCTTGGGTCATGGGCAACAACTGTGTAAAGGTTCATGATCCTAGGTCAACCGGTTCTTGACTTAAGAGCACGGAAACAGATTTTAAACAAAGTCCAATTGTGACCTTGACCTTTGACCTTGGTGACCCAAAAACAATAGGGCACCTCCTTGGGTCATTGGCAACAACTGTGTAAAGTTTCATGATCCTAGGTCAACCGGTTCTTGACTTAGAGCACGGAAACGGATTTTAAACAAAGTCTGATTGTGACCTTGACCTTTGACCTTGGTGACCCAAAAACAATAGGGCACCTCCTTGGGTCATGGGCAACAACTGTATAAAGTTTCATGATCCTAGGTCAACCGGTTCTTGACTTAGAACACGGAAACGGATTTTAAACAAAGTCCGATTGTGACCTCGACCTTTGACCTTGGTGACCCAAAAACAATAGGGCACCTCCTTGGGTCATGGGCAACAACTGTGTAAAGTTTCATGATCCTAGGTCAACCGGTTCTTGACTTAGAGCACGGAAACAGATTTTAAACAAAGTCCGATTGTGACCTTGACCTTTGACCTTGGTGACTCAAAAACAATAGGGCACCTCCTTGGGTCATGGGTAACAACTGTGTAAAGTTTCATGATCCTAGGTCAACCCGTTCTTGAGCACAGAAACGGATTTTAAACAAAGTCTGATTGTGACCTTGACCTTTGACCTTGGTGACCCAAAAACAATAGGGCACTTCCTTGGGTCATGGGCAACATCTGTGTAAAGTTTCATGATCCTAGGTCAACCGGTTCTTGACTTAGAGCACGGAAACAGATTTTAAACAAAGTCTGATTGTGACCTTGACCTTTGACCTTCGTGACCCAAAAACAATAGGGCACCTCCTTGGGTCATGGGCAACAACTGTGTAAAGTTTCATGATCCTAGGTCAACCGGTTCTTGACTTAGAGCACGGAAACGAAAAAGTCTACGGACGGACGGACGGACGGACGGATGGACGGACGGACAGACAGACATACATGGTGAAACCAATATACCCCCCTCTACTTCGTAGGTGGGGGGTATAAAAAATCTAAAAGTAGGTCAAACTCCAAGGTCAAAGTCACAAGGTCCAAGGTCATGGTCAAATGTGAACGGTGCTGGAAGGAGGTGTCCATATGTGAAATATCAAGACTGTAGGTGTAAAAGGACATGAGATATAGGCCAGGTTAAAGTTTTTTGAAAGTAGGTCAAACTCCAAGGTCACAAGGTCCATGGTCAAATGTGAATGGTGTTGGCAGGAGGTGTCCATATGTGAAATATCAAGGCTGTAGGTGTAAAAGGACATGAGATATAGGCCAGGTTAAAGTTTTTCAAAAGTAGGTCAAACTCCAAGGTCAAGGTCAAAAGATCCAAGGTCATGGTCAAATGTAAACGGTGTTGGAAGGATGTGTCCATATGTGAAATATCAAGACTGTAGGTATAAAAAGAGATGAGATATAGGCCTGGTTAAAGTTTTTTAAAAGTAGGTCAAACTCCAAGGTCAAGGTCACAAGGTCCAAGGTCATGGTCAAATGTGAATGGTGTTGGTAGGTGTCCATATGTGAAATATCAAGACTGTAGGTGTAAAAGGAAATGAGATATAGGCCAGGTTAAAGTTTTTTAAAAGTAGGTCAAACTCCAAGGTCAAGGTCACAAGGTCCAAGGTCATGGTCAAATGTTAATGGTGTTGGAAGGAGGTGTCCATATGTGAAATATCAAGACTGTAGGTGTAAAAAGACATGAGATTTAGGCCTGGTTAAAATTTTTTAAAAGTAGGTCAAACTCCAAGGTCAAGGTCACAAGGTCCAAGGTCATGGTCAAATGTGAATAGTGTTGGAAGGAGGTGTCCATATGTGAAATATCAAGACTGTAGGTGTAAAAAGACATGAGATATAGGCCAGGTTAAAGTTTTTTTTAAAAGTAGGTCAAACTCCAAGGTCAAGGTCATGAGGTTCAAGGTCATGGTCAAATGTGAATGGTGTTGGTAGGAGGTGTCCATATGTGAAATATCAAGGCTGTATGTGCAATAGGGCATAAGATATAGACCAGGTTAAAGTTTTTTTTAGGCCAGGTTAAAGTTTTTTAAAAGTAGGTCAAACTCCAAGGTCAAGGTCACAAGGTCAGAGGTCATGGTCTCAAATGAAAGGTCTTGGTGAGAGGTATCCACATGTGAAATATGAAGGCTGTAGGTGTAATAGGGCATTAGATATAGGCCAGGTTAAAGTTTTTTTAAAACGGTCACAAAGTGGGTCAAACTCCAAGGTCAAGGTCACAAGGTCAAAGGTCATGGCCTCAAATCAAAAGTCTTAGTTAGAGGTACCCACAGGTGAAATATGAAGGCTGTATCTCTAACAGGGCATGAGATATGGGCCAGGTTAAAGTTTTTGCGGACGCTGACGCCGACGCCGACATCCGGGGGTATGACAATAGCTCTTCCAAGACTATCGTCCCGGGCGAGCTAAAAAGAGTTAATCTAAGGGAAGGAACTCTGACACTACTTTTCTTCAGTATAAGTAGAGTTATCTAGTTTGATAGAGGATATAAATAGATTTGCACTCTATAATCCCATTACCAAACAACAAAATTTTAGCTTAGTCCAAAATCATAGGTGTTGCAGACGACAAGTTCCATTGAACAAAATTTAACATTTTTTGGTCTTTCTTGGTAGAAAACATTGTGGGTAATGAAGAAATTCCTTGTCACAATGTTTTTCAAAGCCTTTATTTTGTGGTGCATCCAAAAGCGCCAATGTGTGTGAAAGGGTCAATCAAGACAAAACTTGGACACAATGTTGGGGACTATAAGATCTCAGATGAGTTTGATTTTCAGTCTGATCTGATCTGAAAGTCAAGAGTTACATGCCCTTGAATTTGACAAAATTGCCATTTTCGGCTGTTTTCAAAATTTTTTTTCACTCTAGAATCTACAATTATTATTCAATCATGACAAAACTTGGACACAATGTTTTGGACCATAAGATCTGGGATTAGTTTGATTTTCAGTCTGATCTAATCAGAAAGTCAAGAGTTATGTGCCCTTGAATTTGTCAAAATTGCTGTTTTTTACTGTTTTCGACTTTGTTTACACACTAGAATCTACAATTATTGACCAATCAAGACAAATCTTGGACACAATATTGGAGACTATAAGATCTCAGGTAATTTCGATTTTCAGTTTGATCTGATTAGAAAGTCAAGAGTAATGTGCCCTTGAATTTGATAAAATTGCTGTTTTTGGCTGTTTTTGACCTTGTTTATACTCTAGAATCTACAATTATTTATCAATCAAGACAAAACTTGAACACAATGTTGGGGACTATAAGATCTTGGATGAGTTTGATTTTCAGTCTGATCTGATAAGAATGTTGAGAGTTATGTGCCCTTGAATTTGACAAAATTGCCATTTTCGGCTGGTTTCGACCTTGTTTACATTCTAGAATCTACAATTATTGATCAATCTATACAAAACTTGGACACAATGTTGGGAACCATAAGATCTCATATGAGTTTGATTTTCAGTCTGATCTGATCAGAAAGTCGAGCGTTTTGTGCCCTTGAATTTGACAAAATTGTTGTTTTCGGCTGTTTTCGGCCTTGTTTATACTCTAGAATCTACAATTATTTATCAATCAAGACAAAACTTGGATACAATCAGGGCTAAAGATAAGTGGAGGTGAAGACATACTAAGATTGTTTTTTCGAATTCAAATCCTATGTTGTGGGTACTCATTTGAATCGTCTCGACGTGACGATACAAATGAGTACCTACAACATAGGGTTTGATGATCACTGACAGCATTATTGCAATTTGAAAAGTCACCACCCCCTCTTATCTGGAGCCCTGTACAATGTTTGGCACCATAATTTAGATCTCGGATGAGTTAGATTTTCACAACCTTATTGACCATAACGTCGGTGCTATGACAAAATGGCGTAACAAATTAGTTACGCCATTTTGTCAATTTTTTTTATAAAAGCTTTCTACTTAGAATGTAGGAGCGCATATCCTGTCAAAACGGCGTTTTTCTACACCTATTAGAACCCTATCAATTATCATGTGACAAAATTGCGTAACTCGATTTAGCTGACAAAAATGCGTTATACGTAGACAAATTTACACGAGAGTAATAGTGAGTTACGCAATTTTGTCGGCATATTTTTTAACATTTTTCAAAACGGCAAAAACGTTTTTGGCTCTCCTGAAAAAAATGGTTTTCGAGCAAAATTTCTATTACGCCATTTTGTCATAGCACCGACGATAAGTTCTTTTTCAGTCTTAAAGTAATAAATATTAATTGAATTGAACAAAAGTGTTGCTCATATCATTAAGGTTCAGGTGAGCGATATAGGACCATCATGGTCCTCTTGTTGTACCTACAAAAGCTCTTGACAAGATCGTTGTCTCCATGCAGCAATTTTAAATTGGATCCTGTTAAACTTTACATCATCTTAAATAGGTGTAAAATTGGTGCATGTATGAAAAATTTTAAGTATTGAGGCTTAACACCGTTTTCAACTGCTATGATCGTATTATGGCGGATGGAGCACCTGACCCTGGATTCATGTCAATTCTCATACCAATAAAACTATAACATCCTAACAAAGCCTCCAGCTGCTTGCCCACATAGGTGAAGGATATCAAATTATTGGTGACAATTTGTCTAAAAGGATACTTGAAGCAACCCAAGATCAAAACTGAGACCTCACAAGTGAGAATCTGATGCGATACCAACTGGGCAATTGCCATGGCCAGGTATATGAATAACATATTGAAGGAAGAATAGGAAATGTTGATTATCAACATATCATCCTTTTCCTTAAACCTTGGTCTTCAGCCTAACTGACCTGTTTGAAGCTGCAGAATGTGTCATGGCCATCTGGTACATTTTCTGTAGTTTTCTCTGGAACTTCTTTCTACTCTTCTCTCTGGCTTTTAGTTCTATCTTCTTTTGAACCTAGTTTAGTATAAATAAGAACAACTTGGTACAATAGAATGCATCATTCTATATCAACAAATTATGAAAGTCTGTACTAACAACTTGGAACATAGAGTTATACAAAGTTAGTAATTATCTTCTTACAAATGAATTAAAAGTTTTCACTTCATTGCAACCCAGACATATGCTCCAAAGGTGATACAGCTGTACAGTAAATATCCTTTTCCAATCAATTTAAAGTTTTGACATTGCAACCAAGACTTGTGGAGTACCATTATCCATATGTAATGCACTCTATCAACCTTCGAACACTGATATCTGTATATGTCAGTGTTCTACCCAGCCCAATAAGCCGTATCGGCCCCACTACAGCTTCAAGTAAATCATGGTAATTCCCCTACAGCTTCAAAAGTGCCCTACAGCTAAACTTCTTATTAATTGTTTGTAAATATATAGGAATTTTAAGGTATTTCATACCAAATACTGTTAAAAATTACATTTTTAACATTTTAAATATAATAATTGTGTATAAAACATAATGGGAAAAGAAGAAATTGCTCAAAATGAGCAATTTCTTCATTTTCCATTATGCTTTTATCGAGATTTATTTGCATTAAGTCAGCGTTTTAAGGTTTACAGATTCTTAAAAAACTTGCCACTACAGCTTCAAAGTATTCTGTGGAGAACCCTGATATGTCATAAATGGAGTATTGACACTTCTTGTTCACAAGATGATTAATGAAAAGTAACAAACCTCAATAGGATCTGGTGGTTTTTCTCCCAACTTCAACGAGAAACAGGCTAAAGGGGGCATCTCCAACTATGGGTATAAAATAAGCAATGTTTACCCATTACCAGACGCAAAATTTTAGACTGGTCCAAATTCAAAGAAGTTGAAGATGACAATATCAAGTAAATGGAATTTTACAATTATAGTCTGTCTGGGTAGAAAACATTGTGGGAAATGAAGGATTTGCTTGTCACAAGCAATTCCTTCATTTTCCACAATGTTTTCCAAAGCATTTTTCTTGTAGAGTGTCAAAAGGCGCCATCATGCAGTAATAGGTTAAGTTCCAAAGTAGAATTGGTTGACAGTGTTAAAGTAGATGTAACAATGTTTTGAACTAATAAAGCAAACTCTTGCTAGTAAATATGATGAATAACTGGGTTGCTTACTCTTGGAATAAGAAATGCAAGGAACATACAATTAGGTGAACTCGTTTCTACGACAATAAATATAATTAAGTTATAATATATGAGGGATTCAGCTAAAACCCCAAACAAAAGCAGTCAAAGTACAAAAAAGTCAACATGGGGACATAATTCTACCCAAAAGGTTATTGATTGCAACATTTTTTCAATGTATGCCACTCCAGAACTTTTCATCTGGAAAAATAGTTACAGGAAGATTAATTAGGTTCTAGAAAATATATATGTTCTTACCTTTGGACACCTTCTTTCAAGGTCCAGTGCAGCTTCCTTTGCAAGCTGGTTAGAATCTTTCCTTGGCTTGTCCTGTGATAAAATAAACATTTCATATCATGTAAAAGTAATATCTGTACCATAATTGCTCTAAATAAATTTGAATTTAAACATGCACTTTTCAATAGTTAAGCGAAATGATCAATTCAAAAGCAAAGTTAAAAGGGTTAATGGTCTACCACTCACCCCAGTTGGAGTTTTCTGTCCATGCAGACTCTGGTATTTCTGTGTGATGGCCCAGGGTTCCTTGTCGTCCCGCGATGACTCGGATATGTGACTCAACGACCTAGGTTGTGCATCTGGGGTTTTGGACTCTGCCATAGGTGGGGGACCAGGGTCTGTAATCAAATAAAATAGGGAACAATTTTATCAAGTAAACAGTGAAATAAATTCAGACAAACAATAGTATTTCGCCAGTGTTGATCTTAAATATATTACAACTACAGCCTGATTGGAGCTGTGGTTCTGTCACTTCCGAGATATCATAACAAAACTGACGATTTACAGTAAACTCAGTTCATACATAGCACAAAGTTCATTGCCATTGCTACTTGCTAGGATTTATCAAATATTTCTATAAATTTAGTAAATAGAAGATGATAATAAGAATTATATACATGTATATGCGCCACAATGAGATGTTCGATCATAGCATTATGACTGTCACAGGAAATTTGAAAGTTTTTGCATCAACATCCTTTAGAGGATTAAGATTAAAATTGTTTTCTTGGTTACACAAGGGGTTTTCTTTTTAGTTTTCACTGATCATGTGAGCTACCTTGCTGTCTGTGTGATTTCTTTTTTTGATATTTTGTATAGCAGCAAATAAGTACCAAATTGCACTTAAGCAACCAATTCAACCAAACACTCTGAAAAACTGATCTGTTGTATGTAATTGGAGACAACAATGTAAAATTTTAAATACTGCTTAACGATATCATCCCAAACAGAAGAATTTAGACTGCTCCAATTTAAAGTTGCAGACAACAATTCAATTGATAACAAAAGAATTGAGATAAAAGGGAAAAATGCTGGTTATCAGCATTTTTTCCTTTTGCCTAAATGTTTTCAACAGTCTTTTTCATTGGGTATACAAAACCAGATCATGTTTGACAATGAATAAGTAATCTTACCAAAAGTCCTTTTGACCTTGAACTGTGCATAGAATGTATCAGGGTCACGAATGTCAGCCCAGAATTTGTCTACATCTGCTGTCGTCTTCAACTTCCCTTCCTTCTTCATTTTGTCTTGTAATTTTACAATCTAGATAAACAAGAGTTTCACATGTATGCCCCCTTGAGGTCCAACCTATGATGCAGCCATCTAACAAATGAAGTTGTCAAATGGCAGAATTTATCAAGTATGAAAACCAACAAAAGGCAGTACCTCAAATATGATAGTTATAGCTCTTATGCATAGCACTTTTCTATTATGGCATCTATCAACCCATAAAGTATCATATTTTTTCCTAAACTTACTTTTTGAGTTATGCTTAGGACAAAGTTTAAGTCTGAAAATGAGAGTCTGAGAATGACAATTAATAAAGCTCATCAATTGAAAGGTTGTTATCAATCTATTTTGTATTTTGATAAATCTTTAGAGTATGACAGCATGATAGCATAAATCACTTTAAAATGTCTGTATAGGATCAAATGCATAAACAAATTTCATCAAAATATGACAATATCTAGCTTAAATAATGTCTTAAATGCAAAATTCACAATCCATAGTTGTGTGCATTAGAAACCTAATGTCTCATTGTGTGCCCAAATCATTCTAATGACTTTGTGAAGCTGATACCAAACCACTGTGCCAAATGATGAAAGTCACATGAACCTAAGCCATTCCAATACAGATGAATTCATTTTACAATTTCAAACAAGATATCACATTAACCCATTACTGTACTGTGACACCTTTTGACTCCCTCAAGACAAATGGTTTGGGAAAACATCATGAAAAATGAAGAAATTGCTTGTGACAAGCAATTTCTTCATTTTCCACAATGTTTTCTAACCCAAAATGGAAAGATTTTTAAACTTTCATCAACTTGAAATTGTCATCTGCAGCATCTTTGAATTTGGACAACTCTATAATTTTGCCATCTGGTAATAGGTTAAACAAATCATAATACCAGGTGCATGGTTATCTTACCCAGTCTCTAAAAGTTGGTCCAAGAAGTATCTAAAATTGTTTCAGATTAGATCAGATATACATGTTAGTAACTGTTATCAAGCTGTATCAATGGCCTTGAGAAAATTAGATAATGAATCATAATGGTTCAATTTTAATACATTCAAAAGCAGAAAATATATTCCTAGACAGATGTCATTTAGATTTACATGATGTAAAAATTAAGATCAAAATTTTGCCATCTTGACATGGGTTAAATACAATAAATAGACTGTTTTCCCATATTTCCATCTCACATTCATGATATAAATATTTTTCAAGATTTGTTAATTCTTACCCTAGCCAAGTCTGTTTTTGGTAAATCCTTCAGGAATGTATCATCATGAGTGAGAGCCATTCTTGGTAATCGTCGAGTCAATGTGTGTCTTCTTTTGTGCTAAAAATATGTGGAAAAGTCATTTGTAATGTTTGAAACATATTGTTGTCAATACATAAATGAAGCATAACATCAGATTCTTAAATGAATGAATGTAGCAGTATAAGGGTATATATCTCTGCATAGGCTGCCTGCATTCTTTACAAGTTACAAAATCTGCATAAATAAGCAAAATCAGATTAGCAGTAGTAAGGTATTTAACCCATCATTAGCACCAAAGAGCCAGAGGCGAAATTTGGAAAGTGCCAGTAATTCCTAAACTGTGTTACATTTCCATTCAAAATAGAAACATAAGCATTTTGAACGGTTTAGAATTTTGAATTAGTGCATACTTATGGAATTATTTGACAAAAATGTTCTAAATTACCTCCCTTGCATATGAATATAGAGTAAAATAATATTTGTAAATTATTTTCTTCTTGAAGCATAATCTTGAAGCGATTTTACAAGTGTGTGTAATTTGATGTATTTTGCATAGCTAGAAAGTGGGTTTTTAATGATGGGTCATATACCTTAAGTTTCTATAGAAGCCTTATACTTGAATAGTTTACAGTAACATTCACAATTATAAAGAACCACTAAACAGCATTGAAAAACTAAAGGATAACAAACAAGACGTGTTTGTTAAATACAATTAAATGCCCACAAAAAAAAGGCCAAGTGCTGTTAAGTTTTCATTTTACGTTTCGAAATAACAGACAGACAGACAGACAATATGGTAAAACAATATGCCCCCGATCTTTCAATATGGGGGCATAAAATGATTAAAGTAAAATGATCCAAGATATGGGAAAAGGATCCTAATGGCATATGAGACCCGAATGGATCTAGATCAGTCAGTGTAAAGGCACTGTCTGATCAGTGTAAACGCACAGTCTGATCAGTGTAAACGCACAGTCTGATCAGTGTAAATGCACAGTCTGATCAAGATCCATGCTCTCTCCTTTGGATTCTCTATTAATAGAAGCATATAAAAGACAGGAGTATTGATTCTCTGCATACTATACCAGTTGATCTGGACCCATTGTCATCTCTAATTGGATATTTTAAAGGTTATTTCTTTTAAAAAAAACTTGGCTCTGATCCATGTTTTACTGGAAATGCCCATCAAGCATAAACCTATTTAAACTTCAAGATTTGAGCCTCAAATTGTCCTGATAGTAGCTTAAAACAATAACAACACATCATGATTTTTTTCTAATATTTTTAACATGAGGACAAATTGATTAACCCATTACCACATAATGGCGCTTTTTGACACTCCAAAAAAGAAGGCTTTGGAAAACATCTTGGAAGATGAAGAAATTGCTTGTGACAAGCAATTTCTTCATTTACAACAATTTTTTCTACCTGAAAAAAGTGAAAATTTCATCACTTGGAAAATGCCTTCTGCTACTATTCTTTCAATTTGGACAAGCTTAAAATTTTGTTGTTTGGTAATAGATGTTGTTCGAGTTACGGTTACCGATCTTGTTTTAAGATTTTGCATGCAACTTTCCAAGTTAAATATCATATGAATCTATGCATTAATAATTACCGGTAATTAAATGCCTACAAAAAAGTTATACACATATGATTGAACTAGAACTGTCGCAAAGCGGACAAATACCCCCCCACTAGCGCGTTGTCACTGAAAAAGTGCTAAAGTTCAAAGTGGCATAACTCTGAAACTACTGCCTGGATCAAGATGAAAATTGCAGGTGCACAACTTCATGTTATAGGAAACAACCTGCTAAAATTTCAGCAAAATCGGTCAAAAACTGTGGGAGGAGAAGAGGACACAAAATTATGTCCACGGACGGACGGACGGACGGACAGACGGACAGACGGACGGACAACCTGAATCCAGTATACCCCCCCATAACTTTGTTGTGGGGGGTATAACTATTCTAGCAATCTTCTTAACCCTTTCCCAAACAAGACCTAGTCCTAACATCCCTGTAAGAAAAGGTTTAAGAAAACATTGAGGCAAAAGGAGAACTGCTGATAACCAACAACATTTCTTTTGCCTAAATGTTTTCTGTTCTTTGTTGTATACAAATCCTATCTAATCAACATTCATTTTGTCGTCTTCTGAAGCTTTCAAAAAGGAAAATTTTCTGTCTTTCTTTTTCACTTTTGGGAAAGGGGTAACCATAGACTGTCCTATGTTAAAAATTAAATTCACAAGCATTGGTGATAGTAATTAAAAATGTGGATAAAATCTGATCAAATAAAGTGATATGGTAAATAATAAATCTAAGTGAATAATTATCAACGGCAGATCCAGGATATCTGTGAGGAGGGTTTGTTTTCCTAATGACTGAATTACTGCATGAAAATGAAACAATATGGCTAAAGAGGGGGGTTCATTTGAACCCCCAAAACCCCCTCTGGATCTGCCACTGTAATTATTACATTGATAAAGAATACTTTTTTTCTTTCATCAAATTGAAAACAGAATATGTACAAATCCCAATCGGGTACAAAAATTGAATTTCAAATTAGTTTGAAAATTCAATTAATTCTACATAAGGCAGATTTTGATTTTCTATTCTTTTTCCATTTTACTAGCTTTAGTATGCAAAAAGAACAATTAAGGTTTATCAACTATCTTTTTTGAAAAGAAGATTAAATCTAAGAAAATTTGAATAGGGGAATTTCAGTCATGGTGTTTTCACATGCTTTCTTTCTCTCATTTTTCTATTGAGCCATTGCAAAAATATTAACTGTTTCCCAAACAGTAACACTTTTTGACAAATGGAAAATAATTAAGGCAAAAGGACAAAATGATGGGCATCACAATTTTCTTCTTTTGCCTCAATGTTTTTGGAAGCCTTTTCTATTTAGGATGTTAAAACCAGGTCTTGTTTGAGAAATGGTTAAAAAGATGTGGCTAGCAATAGGTTATTTATATCAAAACGATAAATAAATTCTTGTAGAAAGCATCAAGCACATATCTTGAAAAATCTTTCAAATAATACAAAATAAAATCCATAATTTATCTAGCGACAAACCATACCCCATTGTCAACAGTAGAAACTTGCAGCTCTTCCTCAGAGTCATTTGTAACTCTGGACTTTCGCTATGAAAAGTATTATAATGATCATTCACCATTTCAACCCAGACAAAGAGATATAAAGCAATTATCGACAGCAAGATGAATTATGTCAATATATTGCTGCTTTTCAACAAAAATATTGTATCTGCAGCTTGTTTAAGTTGAAGATACAAGTTTTTTTTTAAAAACAGTGATATGCAAAAGCCTTATATATTAAAGCATGGAATGCATTGAAACAAAACTAGCAAATGCTGAGCATACGTGTTCTGTTCTTTTCTCTCAGCTGTTTCACAGCTTTTTTTCAATTTGAAAACCTATGACACCATTGACCCATTCCTTTTGCCTCAATATTTTTCATATGGTATTGTACACAAATCCAAAGCTTATAAACATCCATTTTGTAATCTGCATCAGCTCACCAATTTAATCAATCCAAATTTGGGGGCAAGTTAGTTGGATTAAGTGTTGCCAGTGATTTTAACTGTTCCCCAAACAGCAAAATTTTAGACTGATCCAAATTCAAAGATGTTGCAGTAAATGAAATTGTTTGTCATTTTTTGATAGAAAACATTGTGGGAAATGAAGAGAATGCTTGTCACAAGCAATTTTTTCATTTATTTCAATGTTTTCCACAGGCCATACTTTGTAGGGCATCCAAAAGTGTAGTGTCAATGTGCGACTGTGTGGTAATATGTTAATAAAGCCACTCGATAACTACCGCAGATGTAACATACTATACTGAAGATAAAAATATCTTTATATTCTATGGTAAAATATGTCATTCATTATCTCTTTATGTCTATTCAATTAATCATTAGTCACTCTTGTTAGGTGCATTAAATTTCTTCTCATTCTGTGATCATGATTTTACTTCTTTAAATTATTATGTCAAAGCAACATCAATAGCTTTAGAAAGAAACAATTTGCTTATCATAGATCATTCTGAACTAGAAATATCATAACATCCACCAGTAAACCAGTATCATAGAAAAGCTACAAATGAGATGGGGTAAAAACATTTCAAAATGTAAAATATCTTTCAGAGTTCATCAAATTCTGTGTTGTAGGTTCTCATTAGAGTAGTCTCATATAAACAATTCTACTGAGTGTCCAAAATGAAGGGTTTGGATTTGAAATGACAGATTGAGAAGGCCTAATTTACTTATAATAATAAATATAGTTAATCCACAAAGTTTATTGATGTTGCTTTGGTTTCATTAATATTTCAAGTCTACCTGTTCCGTAGTATCGACTGATTCAGGTGTTTCAACAACACCTTTTGTTTTTAGTTCCCATTCTGCATTGAGCTACATATGAACAATCATAAATTAATCTCTCTTTTTTCAACTTTAATTATGTTTTCTCCAAGAATTGAGTGATGCATAAAAATGCATTTTCCATATATTTCAAAACTTAACAAGGTATCTTTGTGAAACAAATGTCCACAAACAGCTATCTTTCTCTAAAATATACTAGATGCCGAAGGGCAACATGTCGAGCCCGCTCATTTTGAAGAAAGAAGACCATACCTATGTCTACAGCTGTCATTACAATGGCGTTGTAAAAGTGGGGACAAAATAAGTTGGAATGATGGGGATCATGGTGAGACAGTTTATTGTTCACAAAATATTACATGTCTATGTATTTATAACGAGATACCAGAATGGATTAATTTGAGTATACATATGTGACCCGTCACGCTAAAAGGGACCTTATGCTAAGTCCATAAAACCAAATTCCGAGAAATATACCAGACCAAGCAGAAGTCCATCCGATGTCGTATTTGGAAAACGAAAATATTGTAAGGTAGAGAAAACATTCTAGATTCAGAAAATACTTAAACGTGAAAAGTTTCGACCCTAGTCAGGCTGCGCGGACTGCGCAGACGGACTAGGTCGATACTTTTCACAAATCCGATAAGGTCCCTTTTAGCGCGACGGGTCACATATAAGGAAAATAAGCCATGCCACTGTGACAACTTTGTCAAGCTCATCGCAAGCGGGCTCAACAAAAATCAACTCATTTTTGATATTTGACCTAAAATTCTGACCTTTACTTTAGAGCTAGCAATCTGGTTATCAACTCATTTTTTACATTTGACCTCAAAGTTTGACCTTGACCTTTGAGCTTGGAATCTGGTTCTTGCACGCGACACTCCGCCTTACTGAGCTTGACATTTGTGCCAAGTTAAGGAATGGCCCGGACAAGCAAAAATCAACTCATTTTTTACATTTGACCTCAAAGTTTGACCTTGACCTTTCATCTTGGAATCTGGTTCTTGCACGCGACACTCCATCTTACTGAGCTTGACATTTGTGCCAAATTATTTCTGAATCCCTCCATCCATGGTGAAGTTATGGCCCGGACAAGCAAAAATCATCTCATTTTTGACATTTGACCTCCAAGTTTGACCTTGACCTTTGAGCTTGGAATCTGGTTTTTGCACGCGACACTCCGCCTTACTGAGCTTGACATTTGTGCCAAGTTATTTCTGAATCCCTCCATCCATGGTGAAGTTATGGCCCGGACAAGCAAAAATCATCTCATTTTTGACATTTGACCTCCAAGTTTGACCTTGACCTTTGAGCTTGGAATCTGGTTCTTGCACGCGACACTCTGCCTTACTGAGCTTGACATTTGTGCCAAGTTATTTCTGAATCCCTCCATCCATGGTGAAGTTATGGCCCGGACAAGCAAAAATCATCTCATTTTTGACATTTGACCTCCAAGTTTGACCTTGACCTTTGAGCTTGGAATCTGGTTCTTGCACGCGACACTCTGCCTTACTGAGCTTGACATTTGTGCCAAGTTATTTCTGAATCCCTCCATCCATGGTGAAGTTATGGCCCGGACAAGCAAAAATCTTCTCATTTTTGACATTTGACCTCCAAGTTTGACCTTGACCTTTGAGCTTGGAATCTGGTTCTTGCACGCGACACTCCGCCTTACTGAGCTTGACATTTGTGCCAAGTTATTTCTGAATCCCTCCATCCATGGTGAAGTTATGGCCCGGACAAGCAAAAATCTTCTCATTTTTGACATTTGACCTCCAAGTTTGACCTTGACCTTTGAGCTTGGAATCTGGTTCTTGCACGCGACACTCCGCCTTACTGAGCTTGACATTTGTGCCAAGTTATTTCTGAATCCCTCCATCCATGGTGAAGTTATGGCCCGGACAAGCAAAAATCTTCTCATTTTTGACATTTGACCTCCAAGTTTGACCTTGACCTTTGAGCTTGGAATCTGGTTCTTGCACGCGACACTCCGCCTTACTGAGCTTGACATTTGTGCCAAGTTATTTCTGAATCCCTCCATCCATGGTGAAGTTATGGCCCGGACAAGCTCCATCCGGACGGACGCACGCACTAACGCACTAACGCACGCACTAACGCACGCACTAACGCACTAACGCACATACACCGAACCGCCATTGTGACAACTATGTCGAGCTCACCGCAAGCGGGCTCGACAACAAGTATCTTTAAGATCTGACCTTGGCCTCAACAGATGACCTTGACATCTAAGAATATGTATTAGATAGAGGCTGTATCGTAGATTCTCCATGCAATAAACACTCAAAGGCACAAAGTGGCAAAATTCATTTTAAAATATACTGCAATTTTATTGGTCCAAAAATCAGGTCAAACACTAAATATTGATAAAATGCCCTTACACATCACAAAAAAAACCCTTGTACCAGTCACATTAGGTGAAGACAGCAGTCAAGATGGTGCCTGATATCGTAACTAGATTCAGAGGCATGAGATAACAAAATGTAAAGCACAAAAACTATGTACAATATTCAAATAACGTTGAATAGACTTTCATTATAATTTTTATACGTGCTTTGAACAATAAATGATTTTCATAAGACATCAGGCTGTATTCGCCAACATTTCTGAACTTTTGGTCTTAAGTAATTACATAATAAGTCATCTCATATGTCTCGTCCAATCAGATGGATTGTTGTGTAATTCTAAGCATAAACTTTAAATTAGACAGTTTGGTGAATACTGCCCCTATGTTCCAAAACCAGACAAGTACAAAATCCCTCCTACCTCTTGTTCTGCCCTTATGGCAGCCAGTCTTTGTTCTTCTTCCTTTTGTTTCTGAGCCTGAAGTCTCTGTTTGACGACCTTCTCATGGAGAAAGTCAAGGTACTCCATATAATAGGTGTCCATGCTACGACTGTCTCCAAACATCTGGCGAAATTTCTGTAACAAAACAAGATGTGTTTGTGAAACACAAAATCACAAATGCCCCCAAAATGGCTAATGTTGGGTTTTAAGACAAGACATACGGAAGGACCGACAGCCAGACAGACAGATCAACACAAATAAAGCAATATGCATCCGATCTTTCAATATGGGTGCATAAAATCTTAACTGATGTCCTTTTATGATTACATGTTGCAAGCAGCTACATATTTTGTGAAACTTCTGTAACAAAATTGATGTCACATTACGTTATCATATTTTACCAGTACTTAACCCTTACCCAAACCACAATGTTTTAGAGTGGTTTGCTTTAAAAAAGAATATAAGATGACAAGATTAATGTTATAAATTGTTGGGGATTTTTATGTTTTAAACCATAACCAGACAAAAAATTTTAAGTCAAGATGATGCAGATCTGACAATTTTGGAATTTTACATTCTTTGGTCTAGGTCACGCTACAGGGGTTCCCCAGATATGAGCCTCGTATTCACAAACTGATGACGTTTTATGCAAGTTTTGAGCTATATTTAGTAGGAAACTCTCAGTGAAGGTCAATTCTGTAAAAATATCAGCCAACCAAAAGCCTTCAATGTCATAATGATGCACTTAATATTCAAAAGTGAAATTGGGAAAACCCTAATCCAAAATGGCGGCGCTCAGAAAGCGAACATGTTGATGCAGTTTTGCGTGAATTTTGATGGTAGTGACTTTTAAGCGGAAAGTGACTTTAGTAGTGATTCCCTTAGCCCAGATTTCCGACTTCCGCTTTGATTTGCGGAACAAAATCGGAGATTCTGCGGAAGTCCGCAGATTTTACGCAAATTCTCCGAAAAGTAGCTTCCGCATTATGCGGAAGAAAAAAAATATGTGGAGAAAATGCGGAATAATGTCACTTTGAAACTGAAAGTTTGCGGAATTCCAGACTTTGATTTTTTTACATGGAGAAAATGCGGAAAAATGGTACTTCGATTTGTTTTCTGCTGAAAATTGTACTTAAAATATTTCTGAATGCAGAAAATTCATACTTTAACTTTTGATTCATTTTTAAAAATAAAATATGAACACACATGAAATGAAACTTTGTTCACTAATAACAGTTATTTACAATTCATAAACCAATGCTAAACAAATTATTTTGAATAAGGCCCATCGGCTTTAGGAGGAAATGTCGTTTAAAGTTTATTTCTATTTTTTGTTCTGGCGGCCATCTTGTTCAACGGAGCAGAACGATTTTAGCTATTTTGGTAAAGGTCAATGAGACAAACATTCTTGTGAAATAATTATTGATTTGGCCAATTGGCTTCAGAGGAAATGTTGTTTAAAGGATATTTCTATTTTTAGTTCTGGCAGCCATCTTGTTCAACAGAGCAAAACGATTTTTTGCTATTTTGGTATAGGCCAATGATTCCTGTGAAATTATTTTTTAATTTGGCCAATTGGCTTAGGAGATGTAGTTTAAAGAGTTTTCTATTTTTAGCTCTGGCGGCCATCTTGTTCAATGGAGCAGAACAATTTAGCTATTTTGGTAGAGGGCAGTGAGGGAAACATTCCTGTGAAGTTTCATGAAAATCTGACCAGGGGTTCATAGGAGGAGATGTCATTTAACTTTTAAAGTTGACGTCACGGACAACCCACGCCAGACAATGAGCTAAAACATGATAGTGATCACTGTGAAAGACAGGGCACTAAAATATGGCACTCATTCTGTTTGAATCTGAGACAAATTTTTTTTAATGGAAGCAAAATGAAAATTGCACTGACATTGATTAACCCTTTCCCACTCAATCCCTTGTTTTTACGGGTTTATAGCAGACAGCTTTTGAAAATATTGTGGTAAAAGGAGAAATTCCACAGAATGTGCAATTTCTCCTTTACTCATAATGTTTTCTACCTCGTCAGAAAACCAGAAGCAATTTTTAACAATTCTTCAATTTGGAAAAGTTCAAAATTTGCCCGAGTGGGTTAATCCAATCATATACAGATCCTCGGCTGTCGAAGTACATGTACAAACATTGTAGATCTCCATCAGAGAATCATTTAATGAAAACTTCCAAATACAACTCTTGTTCTCCCTCTTTTCTGAGTAGAAACGAAGTTATTTGACAGAACCCAAAAATCAAAGGTTCGAACTAAATTAGGGCCGAAAAGAATGAGTTTATTTTGCGGATCGGGATATATATACAAAAAAATATAGCTACTAATGCACTAATGTCATTTGGTCGACAAAAGGTCGATAGCAAGATAACAAATGAACTGAATGGTCAAAGAATAGAATCTCGTGAATGATATTTATCTTTTATTTAAAATTAAAAGACCGGAACTTTGCGTTTGTAAAGAATGCGTTGGCAAAAGTGCCGTATATTAAACTAACTGAAATCTCGCGAGACTTGACCGAGACTTGAAGCGGAAGGCGGGCTGTTCAAATAATGGTCAAATAATCAACAAATATCGCTATGTTTTTGAAGATTTACGGCAATAACAGATGTTAGATCTACAGGCAAAGGATCGAAAGAGGTAAACCATCATCCTAACAAAGAAAGCTAAATAAGTTTTGAGTTTATTTCTGTAAAATCCTTTAGAAACGACATGGAATTTTTAGAAAATCAACAATAAATTTCCCGTTTTTTTGACGTCTAAGCTTCAGAAACGGCGAAATCGAAATAAAAGAATGACACCCTGTATTAGTTTCAGACGGTTGTTTAAGACGAGGCCAAACCTAATTATCAGAACATTCGAATTGATTGAAATAACTTGTCAACTTCAAAAAAAAAATCAAGGAAGATCACTCTAACAGTTTGATTTTGCTTCCATTTTCAAATTTGTATTTTTACTCATTCTGGATTTTATGGAGTGTTTTCTAAGTCTCACATGGAAGTGTCATGTAAATCTTTTGTGTTGCAAACAGGAATGATTCATTGATTGATTGTTAGCCGTAATTTTTGACAGATTTCAGTTTTCATGGAGAATTTATGTGAGTGCTTTGAGGTAAACAAAGCGTTTTCAGGGTAAATAATTAGGAGAACTCTTGTCCCATTGCTAGTAGATCTACCCATTTAAGACTTGGCAATATGAAAAATCTGGCTAGTTTATGAAACAGTGGAATGATCTCTCATTTTTATAGAATCAGTCGGCATGATGACGTCATAGCCTCACTTTCATTTTTTCATGGAGGTTACTTCTTCGGTTTTTATTGTTACGGCATACCATTTTTGAGGCAGAATATTTTCAAAAATCCATATTCATAAACAAAACTCTTTCTTTAAAGAATGTGACTAAAACTTTCTTACTACCAACGCATTTTTAATAATCAGGCGTAGTTGTCGAGATATTAATGCTGAAACTACAGAAAGTTGGTAAAGACCGAAGCTTTCACCTCCACCGAATGAGTGCAGGACCGCACTTTTGACAGACTGATGACGTTTTTAATTGACTTCAAGGGATTGTGCCAGTCAACCGAATCAATATGCCCGAAGGGACATATTATGTTATCGCCATGGTCGTCCGTCTGTCTGTCTGGATTTTCTTGTGCGGCTTACGCTATAACTCCTACAATTTTACACAGATTCACTTCACCTCTATGATGTGTAGTTAGGCGACTGTGGCCTTTAAAATTTGAATATCTTTGATGGTTCTAAAATTATCTCCCCTTTACTTCGAAAAAATGTGTGCGGCTTCAGGCGTATACAGGGTTTTCCCTGAGCATGAGAATTTGGGGGTCATTGTGATCCCCCTTGCCTTCAAAGTTAAGGGTCATTTCTACTATTTTGTGGGTCAAATGCCCTTGTACTCAAGTATCAAATGAAAATCTTGATCTTAAAATTGCGTCATTTATGTCCCTCAAGTAAATTTCTAGGGGGTCATTTGTTTTGAAATTGCGACAATGACGCTTAATTTGTGCGTCATGGAAAACCCTGCGTATATGCCACGCCCAGCGTTGCTCTTGTTCAGACTTTCCGGTCTGAGCCTGATTTATAAGTCACAGGGGCACACTTATTCTTGACAAGAGGACCAGTTTCATATCTGATGCCTGAATCTACAATATTTCTGCATTGATGCGGAAAATTCCTCCGCATGGATGCGAAGAACATCTCCGCATCTATGCGGAGAACACCTCCGCATCTATGCGGAGAAAACCTCCGCATCTATGCGGAGAAAATCTCCGCATCTATGCGGAGAAAATCTACGCATCAATGCGGAAAAAATTCCGCATTGCATGCGGAATTGTCCGAATACTCCGATTTCCGCAAAAGTTCCGCTTCCATAAAAATTCCGCATGTTGAATGCGGACTTCCGCGTCCGAATACTCCGCATTTCTTACGCATTTTTTGCGGAAATATTTTGCGGAGAAAATGCGGATTTCCGCCTTTTTTGCGGAAATCTGGGCTAAGGGTGGTTAGAAATATATTTGGAACAAAATATCGTAGATTTGGACTTTGTGTGTTAAAAACCGATGGAATAATCGTCCCGGTAGCGGAACATACCAACTGTCACTTTTAGTGGGTCGGGCTTGATTGAAAACAGATTTGTTATGATGCAATTTAAGTGGGTCAAAGTAAACCAACAACATGGAATTCTCGATGATCCTACACAGTATGTAGTCTTCTTTCTCAAACATGGGTTTATAGGGCTAAAATGCCTCATAACATCAATTTATAGTGTCGGAATAGGTGCACCCCATTTATACGCTGTGCACAGTGAATTAATTCAGCGGTACGGAGGTGTACTAGTCAAAATTAATTCAGCATGATAAGGGTTAAAAGTGCCTCACCTCTTCTCTTGCCTTTCTCATGTGTTTTTCTTCTTCATCTGCAGATTCGACAATTTCTACTTTCTTCTTTTTCTTCTGCTTGTCCTTGGATGCCTGTGGAAACAAAAAACTTTTTCAAATATTTTTATGTTGATAACTTTGTATTCAATATGATTTGAAAATCTTGTCAAATCCTCAACATGTTCCCAGATAAACCTTGGTTGTGATGACTCTAAAGTCTGCTAATTTATAAACCCTCTATATGAGGAAAAGGAAGAAAATGCAGGAAACAAGCATATAATTCATCTATCTATCATTTTCAATCTGTGCTTTGAATTATATGCTATGAATTTTCAATGCATGGTACTTAAGCCTTTCCCACACAAAACTTTTTGGGGGTGGTCCAATTTGAAAATTGTTGCAGATGAGGAAATTGGTGCTGTAAAAGATTTGAATTGTGCTCAATGAAGCATAGAAAATATTGAGGCAAAGGAGAAACACCTGGTATCAGCAGTTTCTTCTTTTGTCTCAATGTTTTCCCTAGCTATTTCTTTTAGGGACGTCAAAACCAGGTCTTGTTTGGGACATGGTTATTTGATGATGATAAAGGTAAGTGTACAACATAGCACAAAAATATTGAGGTAAAAAGAGAAAATTCTGATTACCAGCATATATTTTTCTTTTGTGTCGGTACTTTTCTAATCTTGTTATACAAAGTGGGTCAAAAAGGGTACAGTTTAACTCCTTGCTACACTCTGAGTGATGCCTCACAAGATAAAGGCTTTGGAAAACATCGTGGGAAATGAAGAAATTGCTTGTTACAAGCAATTTCTTCGTTTCCCACAATGAATTTGTCGTCTACAACACCTGAGTTTGGAACAGCCCATAATTTTGCCCTCTGGTGATAGGCTTAGAAGGGTCAACATGTTACCTTTTCTGATTTCCTTGGTGAAGATTTATCTTCAAATCCATACTCTGTCAGTACATGAGGTAGCGTTGTTTTGGTGTGAGTCTTATAATGAGTTTGAACACTTTTCAAGTCAATTTTGATCGCTTTTCCTTTATCCTCAGATTTGTCTTGCTTGTCAACAGCATTGGTATTACTTTCAACATCGGCTTTGTTATTCTCGTCAGATTTTGTGACAGTGTGTTCACCAGCCTTGTTGGAATTGTTTGACTCATCCTTCACATCCGAATCTTGTAATCCTGAAGTTTCTTTAATCACTTCTAGTCCTGTTTTTGATTTGTCCTCCTTCACAATGTCAGGTTTTGTATCATTTTTCAATGTGGTTTCTTGATTTTCTGAAAATATAATATAATTATAAATATCTATGATTCATCAGTGTTAGCCTAGGTTAATGTAATAATGTTAGGCCTTTCCAAAACATTAAAATTCTAAACCAGGGGTTCTGAAATCCATTGTCCGAGTTGCCCAGGTTGTCCCAAAGAGGTTATGGACAAGTAGATTTTGCCAACATTTTGCTCTTTATCGTTCATATGGACAACTGACACTTGTCAAGCGCGGATACAAGGGGGGGGGGGGTGTTTGGGGGGATGGGGGGCTCAGGGGGTCATGACCCCCCCCCCCCCCTGGAATTTGACGAAAAAAAGGGGTTATCAAAAAGATTACTGGTTATGTCCAATATAAGCTATGTCATTCGTCTCTATGTGCCACGACAAACTGATGTAATATTAAGTCCTTCGTGGTATGACATATATCTGCATGGATCCAGAAGGAGGGTTAGCCTTGACCCCCCCCCCTCTGGAATTTGGCAAAAAAAAGGGGGGTTTAAGATCGGAAAAACCCCTCTGGGAAACATACCTGGATCCGCACGTGTTTGTCAAACAAACAAACACAGACAAGTAGCCAATCTAAAGATTTCAAAACCTTTGTAAACTAGTTCTAATTTGAAGCTGTCTCAAAGACAGCTATTACAAAGGTACATAGGCCTACAATTGTACTTCCAAAGTTGAATTTCCGTTTGTTATACCTCAAAAAGATACAAAAAAGAATACGCTAGAATTCTATTTGTGTATGGCTGAAATTTTGTTTTACCACTTAAAAAAGGGAAGCGGGATGGGGGTGTCCCCCAGAAAGATGACATCAGGGCTTTTCTTCCTTCTATAACAGGGGCCGAAATTCGGTGGCTTCCCAATTGGAAAAGGGCTCCTTTTTTCCCAATTTCAGAGTAAGAATTTCTAAATTTTCATTTAACTAAAATTTGGAAAATAGATTATGATCATTTACCAACTGGCAATTCAAGTCACAAAGAAGCACTGTGTTATCTATAATTCAGTTATTCTGTCTATAAAGTGTTGTTTAAGAAAATGTATTCTCATTTCTACATTTATTTCCATTTATAACTTTTTTCCCAATTTGACAAAAATTGTGCTAAAATTTCCCAAAATGACTGACCAAGGCCCCTTCCCAATTTTTGGAAGAAAAACCCTGGACATTGTTACTAAATTATTGATGAAATTATCAAAACTAGTCTTAGGTGTAGTATGTTTGATACAACCGTGCTGGTTTTAAGCTAAGCCAGAGGCGCGTTCTTTAGAGCGATTTTTTTTAAGATTTCTTAAGGTGTTTTGGATAAAGAGTTTTTAAGACAGAGACTTTGATCGAGCTGTTCCGAATGCTCCGTATTTATACAAATGACGTCATCATGACGTTCGGAAAAACTCGGTCAAATCTCTTTTATATTGTTTGTACAGAGTTGACCGCACGAAGTATAGGGTAATGGCGCCTCCCATTGAGCGTCTTAAAAATGTTGCTCTAAAGAACGCTTTATCCTAAAATATCTTAAGAAATCTCAAGATATCTCAAGAAATCTCGCTCTAAAGAACGCATCTCAGGTATGCTCACTTTGCAAGAATAGTAGGTCATGAAGGAATAAAAATAAATAGGAGAAAAAGTGCACCCGATGTGGGACTCCAACCCACGACCCCAGATAACTAGTCAGACACTGAGCTAGCCAGGCACCTAGGTGTTAGTCTACCCAATGTCACTACACTCCTTCCACTCATAATTCCTGGGAGTCACCCACTTGCCCGGTCCCTAGGACCATCAGGTGCCGTTTACTTGTGAAAACTGATTTACGATGTTGCTAATAAAGTAAATACGAGGGAAAAAGTACACCCATCATAGTGAGGGTGCGGGGGTTCAAACCAACCCCCCCTCTGATGCCCGATTATTTCATTTTCATATTTCAAAATAGTAGAAAATAAAGTCTAAATTGTGTAATACTATGAAAACGAACACCCTAGCCCTTTTTGTGTGTTTGAACCCCCTTCACAGAAAATCTGGATTTGCAGCTGACTCAAACCCACAACCCCCTGATTACTTGTTAGACACTTTAACCACTCACCACTGAGCTAGCAGGGCACCTGGTCGTAAATCCACCAAACATTAGCAAGTGGTAGAAAGATCCACCAAATGCTGCAGTAGGCACAGGTATACAAAATGATTTGACTATTCAGTCTTTCCGAAAGTTGCAGAATGTTTAATGGACATTCGGTCTGGTAAAATAAATAGTTTACCAGACCGTTTTTTTTTACATGACAGAAAATGTTCACAAATGGTGAAAGTGGTGGCCGTAGTTAAGGGGTAGAGCGTCGGCCTTGCGACTAAGAGGTTCCGAGTTCGATCCCTGGTAGCGGGGGTTGTTCAAGGCTTCTCATTGGCCCATACATTCGGCGCGAGTACTGGTGGATTTCCAGGAAGCTCAATCGAGAGGGATTAAAATAAGTTGAAGAAACTTGCTTCCCAATCGATTTAAAATAAATGCGTTCAAAGGAACGTCTGAAGAAAAGAAGAAAAAATAACAAAATTAACAAAATCTTGATGCAAAATGAGAATTTTCTCCACGTCTTTGATGATTTTATATGGAATTTTTAACTAGCTTCACAATGTAATTGTTCTCAGCAAGGCCTTTAATTTTGGAATGATAAGCGATTTAGTTATGATGGAAAGGACCAGTCTTGAACTGGAATAAAATATTTTACTGGACAATCGGTCCTCTGAACTACAAATCCATACCAGACCGAGTCAGTTTTTACCAGACATGTCTGTCGGTCTGACCAGTTTCGGAAAGACTGACTATTTCACAAGAATCATCTTTGATTTGTTGAATTACTAAAGAAATTTCTTACCTGTTTTTATATTTTCGTTTTCTGCTTCTTTTAAATCTTTTTCATTTGTCTGAAAAATAGTTTTTTAGAACATGTAAATTGAATTTAAATTAAACAAGAGGACCATGATGGTCCTATATCGCTCACCTGAACCAAAATGATATGAGCAACATTTTTGTTCAATTCAATAAATATTTATGACTTTAAGACTGAAAACGAACTTATGGTCAATAACGTTGTGAAAATCGAGCTCATTCAAGATCTTATGGTGCTCAACATTGTGTCCAAGATTTGTCTTGTTTGATAAATAATTGTAGATTCTGGAGTTTAAACAAGATCAAAAACAGCCGAAAACAGCAATTTTGTCAAATTCAAGGGCACATAACTCTCAACTTTTTTTTATCAGATCAGACTGAAAACCAAACTCATCCCAGAACTTCTGATCATCCCCAGCATTGTGTCCAAGTTTTGTCTTAATTGATCAATAACTGTAGATTCTAGAGTATAAACAAGGTCGAAAACGGCAATTTTATCAAATTCAAGGGCACATAACTCTCGACTTTGTGGTAAGATCAGGCTGAAATTCAAACTCACCCGAGATCTTATGATACCCAACATTGTGTCCAAGATTTGTCTTGATTGGTCAATAATTGTAGATTCTAGAGTGTAAACAAGTTCGAAAACAGCCAAAAACAGCAATTTTGTCTAATTCAAGGGCACATAACTCTCGACTTTTTAATAAGATTGGACTGAAAATCAAAGTCATCCAAGATCTTATGGTCTTAAACATTGTGTCCAAGTTTTGTCTTAATTGATAAATAATTGTAGATTCTAGAGTGTAAACTATGTCAAAAACAGTCGAAAATGGCAATTTTATCAAATTCAAGGGCACATAACTCTCATTTTTCTGGTCAGATCCGACTGAAAATCAAATTCATTTGAGATCTTATGGTCTCCAATATTGTGTCAAAAATTTGTCTTGATTGGTCAAAAATTGTAGATTCTAGAGTGTAAATAAGGTCGAAAACGGTCAAAAACGGCAATTTTATCAAATTCAAGGGCACATAACTCTCAACTTTGTGGTAAGATCAGGCTGAAATTTAAACTCATCCGAGATCTCATGGTCCCCAACATTGTGCCCAAGTTTTGTCTTGATTGATGAATAATTGTAGATTCTAGAGAGTAAACAAGGTCAAAAACAGCCAAAAATGGCAATTTTGTCAAATTGAAGGGCGCATAACTCTCGTCTTTCTGGCCAGATCAGACTGATAATCAAACTCATGTGAGATCTTATGGTCTGCAACATTATGTCCAAGATTTGTCTTGATTGATCAATAATTGTAGATGCTAGAGTGTAAACAATGTCAAAACTAGGTATTTTTCGCATTCAAGGGCAGATAACTCCTGACTTTCTGATTCGATCTGACCCATAATCAAACTCATCCGAGATCTTATGGCCATACATGTTTTGACCAAGTTTGGTCAAGATTGGCTTATATTTGTAGATGCTAGAGTGTAAACACGAAATTGTGGACGGACAGACAGACGGACAGACAGACAGACGGACGACGGACAAAAAGTGATCACAATAGCTCACCTTGAGCACTTTGTGCTCAGGTGAGCTAATGATAAAGAAAATCTATCCTATTCTATTTTACATAGTTTTGATTAGGGCTTGAGATCAAAATTCATATAAAAATAAAAGATAACAAGAATTGTCCGCAGACAATAAAGCTCGCCCTAACGAGAGCTTGTCACAAAGAAAAGTCATTTCCTAAGTCAAGGTAAAAAGGTCATGGCCCAAAATGAATTTTTTTAAAAGTAGGTCAAACTCCAAGGTCAAGGCTACAAGGTCCAAGGTCATGGTCAAATGTGAACTGTGTTGGAAGGAGGTGTCCATTTGTGAAATATCAAGGCTGTAGGTGTAAAAGGACATGAGATATAGGCCAGGCTAAAAAAAATTAAAAGTAGGTCAAACTCCAAGGTCAAAGTCACAAGGTCCAAGGTCATGGTCAAATGTGAACGGTGTTGGAAGGAGGTGTCCATATGTGAAATATCAAGACTGTAGGTGTAAAAAGACATGAGATATAGGCCAGGTTAAAGTTTTTTGAAAGTAGGTCAAACTCCAAGGTCACAAGGTCCATGGTCATGGTCAAATGTGAATGGTGTTGGCAGGAGGTGTCCATATGTGAGTTTGAGTTTATTGGGGTTTTACGCCGTTTTCAACTACCAGGGTCATATCGCGGCGGCTGTCAATATGTGAAATATCAAGGCTGTAGGTGTAAAAGGACATGAGATATAGGCCAGGTTAAAGTTTTTCAAAAGTAGGTCAAACTCCAAGGCCAAGGTCAAAAGGTCCAAGGTCATGGTCAAATGTGAACTGTGTTGGAAGGAGGTGTCCATATGTGAAATATCAAGACTGTAGGTATAAAAAGACATGAGATATAGGCCTGGTTAAAGTGTTTTAAAAGTAGGTCAAACTCCAAGGTCAAGGTCACAAGGTCCAAGGTCATGGTCAAATGTGAATGGTGTTGGTAGGTGTCCATATGTGAAATATCAAGGCTGTAGGTGTAAAAGGACATGAGATATAGGCCAGGTTAAAGTTTTTTAAAAGTAGGTCAAACTCCAAGGTCAAGGTCACAAGGTCCAAGGTCATGGTCAAATGTGAATGGTGTTGGAAGGAGGTGTCCATATGTGAAATATCAAGACTGTAGGTGTAAAAAGACATGAGATATAGGCCAGGTTAAAGTTTTTTAAAAGTAGGTCAAACTCTAAGGTCAAGGTCACAAGGTCCAAGGTCATGGTCAAATGTGAATAGTGTTGGAAGGAGGTGTCCATATGTGAAATATCAAGACTGTAGGTGTAAAAAGACATGAGATATAGGCCAGGTTAAAGTTTTTTAAAAGTAGGTCAAACTCCAAGGTCAAGGTCACGAGGTTCAAGGTCATGGTCAAATGTGAATGGTGTTCGTAGGAGGTGTCCATATGTGAAATATCCAGGCTGTATGTGCAATAGGGCATAATAGACCAGGTTAAAGTTTTTTTTAGGCCAGGTTAAATTTTTTTAAAAGTAGGTCAAACTCCAAGGTCAAGGTCACAAGGTCAAAGGTCTCAAATGAAAGGTCTTGGTGAGAGGTATCCACATGTGAAATATGAAGGCTGTAGGTGTAATAGGGCATTAGATATAGGCCAGGTTAAAGTTTTTTTTTAAACGGTCAAAAAGTGGGTCAAACTCCAAGGTCAAGGTCACAAGGTCAAAGGTCATGGCCTCAAATCAAAGGTCTTACTTAGAGGTACCCACAGGTGAAATATGAAGGCTGTATCTCTAATAGGGCATGAGATATGGGCCAGGTTAAAGTTTTTGCGGACGCTGATGCCGACGCCGACATCCGGGGGTATGACAATAGCTCTTCCGAGACTATCGTCCCGGGCGAGCTAAAAAAAGTATCAAGAAAAAAAGAGCAGTGGGTGGGGGACGGGAGTCCCCATCTTAAACTTGATCTACTGTACTGGCTAGCGACCAATTCTCGCCGCGTACCAGTTCTTGCCAACTGACCCATTTCATGGTAAAGACTGAAAAGAGTCCTTCCCCACTTACAATAATCCAAGTCTTCTGTGATGTAATACACTCTTTGATATTTTGATTTTTCGCTATTTACATCAGAGCCAGTTGCTCTTTGAAAACAGCGGAAAGTTTGGTACAAGTAGCGAAACTTTGTTTTTGTGTATCATATCCAATCACTCGGAAAAACACTGTAGGGTATAGATCAATAAATCATTTTTTGTCATACCAGACCAAAAATTTCATTACAAATCGGCCTGCTGGAAGAGTATAACCTTTCAAAACTCAACAACCCCCTATTTCCAGTCCATTTCGTCGCCATTGTTATTGCAGATCACGTGACCAGATCTCGTTCAAAAATAGAACAGAATTTACTGCCACGTGACTATCAAGTGACTGCCTTTGATTATGAATTTCTTTCAAGTCACGTGACCGTCTTTGTTCAGAAATTATGGAGTGTTCTTGTTGCGGAGATCAATTTATGTCGATCTGTTCAGCTCTCAACTTGAATGGTATTGCTTTTCCTGTGAAATTCCGTTCTCCATGCTTGTAAGTTATGGATTTGACCCAACATCTATATATATAGCAAACATTGTTGGTGCGAATACTAGCTTTAAAACGTTTGCCGGACGTTTCTGATATATTTCATTTATTTATTTATTCATATTATCAGTGTTTTTTAAACTCGTTATTGTTATATTATTTCAGAAGGGCTGTCAATTTGAAAAATAAAATAATCTTATTTTTTTTTCTTTCAAATTCTTGAATTTAGACGGTTACGTCATAATCTGGGAAAACCCACATTCCATGTCACGGTGGGTAATCGATATATTCAGAGCCACTGGCTCCGCACTTTAAGCATTATACTAGACTTCCGGTCCACGTGCGGCTCCGAAGTTATTTGCAGATTTTGGTAAACAACAAAAGGTAGGTGCTCTCATTTTTGCTTTTCTTTCTTCTTTGACTGACTCTAACCACAAAAATGCAATGCTATTCGATGCCTACGATATTTTCCCCTTTAAAAACACACAGGATGTTAAGCAACACCTCTTATCCTTTTTTGAATCACTTTCATTCCGAGATCAACTGTACAGAAAACTAAAGGAGTCGGGTGATATCTTTCTGTAAAAGTGTATGTTTTGAACCTGTTTGACTAAGTGTTGCTGTTTGAAGTATGGTTATTTGTTAATTGAACAAGTTCAATGTCCCTCGAAATGTCACCAGACAAAATCATAGAAAAAATACTGGAAAAGGGTGTGGCTCTGATTATGTAGGTTGGATCTGATTATGTAGGTTGGCTATGATTATGTACGTTGGCTCTGAAGTTGTTGACAAACAACTTTTCTGTTGGTCCAATGAATATTAATCAGGTGCAATAAATGACTTTGAAGGTATGTGTGATCATTTACAGATGCAATGATTTTATTTACGGATAGAGAGAAGAAAATACTCGTGCAGTATTTGTAACAAAGAATTTACACAACAATCAAGTGCAAAGTTCCATGAACACAATATACATGAACAAAGTGTTGAACATATTTAGTGTACAATGTGATAAAACGTTTGCAATAAAACAATGTAAAGACGACAGGAGGCAGTAAGACATCCAAACGTTATACCATTCCAATGCGATGTTTGTTCCAAAACGTTCGCGATCAAATCTAATCTCGAGGGCCACATGAGATCAGATCATGGGGAGGAGAAACTGAAGTGCCCAACCCCGGAATGTGAGGCAACATTTGCGTACTCATGGTCACTGACCGAGCACAAATAGAAATGTGGTGGTGTAAACCCGAAAGGCTTTGCCTGTCCTGTGTGTGACAAGCGGTTCTCATACGAGCGATCGTTAAAAGCCCACGACCAATCGTTTCACAATGGCAAAAGGTCAGTTTGTGAGATTTGCGGCGAGGAATTTGCATACTCAAACAGCTTGAAGAAACATCTGAAGAGGAAGCATTGAGTCAAAAACTTGACATCGTCGCTTTTCAACGAAAACCTCGTAACTGCAGCTAAAACGAAGATATCCTCGCTGCAAATCTCACAAACTGATCTCTTGCCATTGCATACCGATTGGTCGTGGGCTTTTAACGATCGCTCGTGTGACAACCGCTTGTCACACACAAGACAAAGACTTTCGGGCCTAACATTTTGATCTATTATTGCCTCCTGTCGTCTTCTACATTGTTTTGTTGCAAACGTTTTATCACACACTGTATACTTAGTATGCTCAACACTTTGTTCATGTATATTGTGTTCATGGAACTTGGCACTTGATTATCGTGCAACTACTTTGTTACAAACACTGCATGAATATTTCCTTCTCTCCATCTGTAAATAAAATCATGACATCTGTAAATGATCATACATACCTTTAAAGTCATTTATTACACCTCATTAATATTCATTGGACCAACAGAAAAGTTGTTTGTCAACAACTTCAGAGCCAACGTACATAATCATAGCCAACCTACATAATCAGATCCAACCTACATAATCAGAGCCACACCCTTTTCCAGTATTTTTTCTATGATTTTGTCTGGTGACATTTCGAGGGACATTGAACTTGTTCAATTAACAAATAACCATACTTCAAAGAGCAACACTTAGTCAAACAGGTTCAAAACATACACTTTTACAGAAAGATATCACCCGACTCCTTTAGTTTTCTGTACAGTTGATCTCGGAATGAAAGTGATTCAAAAAAGGATAAGAGGTGTTGCTTAACATCCTGTGTGTTTTTAAAGGGGAAAATATCGTAGGCATCGAATAGCACTGCATTTTTGTGATTAGAGTCAGTCAAAGAAGAAAGAAAAGCAAGAAGCCAGCACCTACCTTTTGTTGTTTACCAAAATCTGCAAATAACTTCGGAGCCGCATGTGGACCGGAAGTCTAGTATAATGCTTAAAGTGCGGAGCCAGTGGCTCTGAATATATCGATTACCCACCGTGCATGTGCGAGATTTTGCATTAATCACATGGTTTTAAATGGAAGGTCATGGTAAACAAAGGCTGCTCAGGTGAGGGTTGTTACAAAACATTGCCTAGAAACCTTTTGAAAATACTTTTTGGTCGTTAATTTTTCAACAGGTATGACAATAAATGGTTCATTGATCGATATCATCAGGGGTTTTAACGATAACGTTTAAGATCGGACGGTGAACGATGCGACACAACTTGTGGAGAACTTCTTGATTTTTTCTAAGTGCAACTCGCTCTGATGTAAATAGCGAAAAATCAAAATATCAAAGAGCGTATTTACATCAGAGAAGACTCGGAGCTTGCGGACAGGTTAGCAAAAGAGGCAGCAGAAGAGGCCAAAGAGACAGATATGAAAGATCTCCCCCCCTGGACTGACCATGAATGATATTAAAACTGCTGTGAACGAATCAGTGAAGAAGAAATGGCAAGAGAGGTGGGAAATTGCAGAGAAAGGCAGGCACTTGTTCAGCCACTGTTCAGTGGTTGATTATAAAATGAAACATAAATTTGTTTCCAAGACTGGAGAAAGGGTGATTTCCCAACATAGGACCGGTTATGTCACGCTGAACGAGTATTTGTACGAATGCAACATGAGAGATGATAATAAATGCCACAGTGGGAGTATTGAAACGGTATCCCACTATCTCATTGAATGTGAAATATACGAAAGCCAGAGGGAGAAGATGAGGAAGAACTTATATGACAGATGTGGAATCATTCACCTTGATACTAATTTGCTGCTTGGGGCGAGGGAGGATGACGATTACCAAACGTGGAGAAGCGTCATCTTGTCCGAGTTGGAGACATTTGTGGTTGAAACTGGTCGTTTCACCACACAGAATTCAAATTAATAATTGCGCACCACCAATACCGCGAGAAAGTACATGTACCAGATCAATACTAAAGAAGAATACCTGTGAGGATATGTGGCCTTATGACTGAATATCGATTATCCCCTTACAAGTGACATCAACTTCTTTTATAAATTCCGAAAATAAATCTTATGAAATACTATCACGTCTTTACTGTGATACGACATAGTTGGTGAAAACTGGTACACAGCAAGAACTGGTCGCCAGCCTGTAGCCTAAAACAAAACACAACATTTATTGGGTAGATTCCAGTTTAGCGGTCCCCAGACAAAATGGCCGCCATTCTATTACCGCACATTAAGAGGTAAAGGGATGAAATAGTGTATTTTTTCATCGATAAAAAGGAAAATAAGCGGGGGTGTGGGGGCGGCAGCCCCCATAAATGATTTTAAAATGAAATTAAGCGGGGGTGTGGGGGCGGCAGCCCCCATAAATACATTCAATTGGACAAGGTGAATGGACGCCATTTTGGTAGGGACCGCTAAACTGGAAGTGTTCCCATTTATTGCCATTCGAATATTCTCGGATCTTATCGTTACTCAAGATCCCCTCGAATGTATTACAGTTGCCGGCATGAGCCGATCCAGCCCATATCACTCCGCAAGCATAACAACGGTAGTGCGGTCACGACAACGGAAGCAGACCAAACAACTATTTAAATCTACACCAGAAAAATATTTGAAACAAACAGCTTTCAAAAGTCGATTGTATCCTCGTAAATGTCACAAAATTTTACCAGATAAAATAATTGATGTGATTTACCGATCATTGACAGAATATTTCACTTGAATTATAACGTTAGCTAAAGGATTGAATTGTTTTGGTGACGTCATTTACGCGTGTCTACTTTCACGTTCAATATGGCGGTCACTGTATTACGCTCGAGATCATGTTGCAACCACGTTCCATCGCGGCAAAAGGTAGCAAACAGTCTCGAGGGTCGCGATTGATTTATTGCACCTGGTATACCAGAGGTCCCATCATAAACTCGATCTACTGATCATAGCCTAAAACAAAACACTCACTCAGTATACCAGAGGTGAGCCAAGCATTCTATCAATTTTTTTTTTCACAAGTACTTAGCCACAATCACACGATGATGCTTTGCAAAACATTTTTTGCAAATTTTGGTTTTTAGCCGTTTTTGATCAACACTGTTTCAGCAAATAATTTAAGGCTTCTATTGCCAATGACCACCTATGTTACCAACTTATCGACTGATTAACAAACAAGAAATACTAAATCTATGTGTAAAACTATCAAAATGTGCATTTCGAGTAAATAAATCGTTTACAAAAATACTTACATTTCCCGACTTCTCTGTGTCGGCCATTTTGGTTGTCTAGGACGCATGGGAAGTGTTGATTAGTTTGTGCAGTGAATATCCTAAATTCGATAGCAAGATAACTCGCACCGTTGTCAACTCGTACCAAAATAGCCGACTCGTACAAAAAGTTAATCAACTCGTACCGAAAAAAAAAAGAATAATAGGATTTAAACAATAGGGTATTTGGCCCTGAGTTGCTTCTAAAGGTGAAAAATGTGGGTGTGGCAGGGCGGGGCGGCCTTATCAGACTTCCTGAAATCGTTAGCCTAGATCAAAAATTTTCTCCCCCTTAAACATTAAGCCAATTCTTACCAAACTTGGCAGGAATGTTCCTTGGGTGACCATTTTCAAAAAAAAATCTGTGAATGTTTGATTTATCAAAAAGTGTGGGCGTGACAGGGCGCGGTGCTTATCAGACTTAGAGAATTAAATCATGTGAAAAATCTTTAAAAATCAATTAGTCTATTAGGCCAATTTGAACCAAACTTGGCAGAAATGTCCCTGAAGTGATTGTATTCAACGCATGTTCATGTGTTTTTGATTCATCAAAAGATGTGGGTGTGGCAGGGCGGGGCTTATCAGATTAGGAGAAACTGTTAACCATGGGGCCAATGTTTACAGTAGGTCTACTTGGCAGTAATATTCCTTGGGTGACTCATTACAGAACTTGTTAGCGAATTTTTGATTCGTTAGAAAATATGTGGGCATGACAGACTATATATAAGAAATCATGAGAAAAATCTTTCAAAATCGACAATTAGGCCAATTTGAACCAAACTTGGCAGGAATGTTCCTTGAGTGACTGTCTTCAACAGATGGTCATGGATTTTTGATTAGTCAAAAAATGTGGGCGTGGCAGGGCCGGGCTTATTAGGCAATAGAGAAATTGCTTGATAATTCTTCAAAAGACTTCTCTTTGTCAACCAGGCGATTTTTTACCAAACTTTGCAGGAATGTTCATTGGGTTACTCATTTCAAAATTTGTTGCAAATTTTTGATTTGCAAAATAGTCTAGGAGCCAGGTCCTGGAATGGAACTTTTCTTGCAACCGGTGACCTATAAAATTTTGAGTGGTATTTTTCAATACATTAGGGTCCCATGCTTTGGTTAAGGGTGGATGACATGCTTAAAAGTGGTAGGATTTTTTTTAAATCAAGGTCAAAGGTCATTCAGTGCACTTTTCATACATACCTCCTAAAATATCCCATAACTTACTCATTTTAAAACAATTATTTTGGTATCAAAATAAAGCTAATGATTTGCCCTTTGACTTACATGAATAATATACAATTTCTTGATTTTCAATATTTTTGAATATTCATAAATATAGCAAAAATTGGCTAAAAATCACCAAAATAAGTTTTGTCTACAAGTGAAAAAACAAGTTTTTAAAATACCAAAGGTGTGTTTTTGTGTTTGAAATCATACTTAAAAATTGCCCAGAAACCTGTTCTTGACTTATATGTATTTCTTCACAGAATTAGTCTTTAGCTTAGGCTTGTAGTCATAGGTAAAAGTGGGTGGGGTATTTTTTCCCTAAAATTACAAAACATGCAAATATTGATGTAACAATAAATCTTACACATAAATATGATGTTTTATTAGAATTTATTGTTTTAAAATCATATTTGCAGGGATTTGTAAAGCTTTTAATGCATATTCCTGAAAATTAATTAGAATTTTAAGAGCCAAAATAACAATTCAATAAAACAGCATACGAGATGGATACAGGTCATATCAACACCACAATGTCAAAATAATGACCCTTAATGAATATTTATCAAGTATCTAGTACAATTAGATAAAACAAGACTCAGATTAGCATAGTCAGCAGCTGAAAATATTCCTCTTTCTATCTTAAGGGTAAAGGACATCAAAAAGACCCATGCCAGATTTTCAGGAATCAGAACAGCATGGGGATGGTCAGAATTTGCTTTGTTGTGTAGTGCATTGCTTTTATAGACCCAAAAGGAAAGCCATTTAAGAGCTGGAACTAAATTTTTCACACCAAGGTTCAGTGTCACATAAATGTTACTATAAATATAAAGCGCGGTTAGTTAATTACATGTATATACACTTGATTTAGAAGTAGAGGAACTAAATGAACTTCGTTTGAAATTTCCTTGTGCAGAAATGATCTAGCTATCCAGGTTGACCATTCCATACAATATTTCATAAACATATTTTCTATCGTTTTGTATGTCCGACAACCTAGCATGGGTCTCTTTAAAGATAATCACGAAACTGCCATCATTGCAATGCTTACACCTGGTAGCCTTACGAGAACATTCGAATATGTATACATAAAATGTAATTTGGAACAGAATATTCCATTCTGTGAATACATATCAATATCATCAGTCTAGAATCTAGATGTTCTGATGTGTGGTTATGAAGGTCTCCAAGAGTAACCATGAACATGTTAGTATCATATATATATTCGTTTATGTACATGCCTTCAATAGGGACAACAGAGGATCTGGTCTTTGAGTTTAATTAATTTTGTGACCCAATAAGTTTTAATTGTACAAGAAATTGAACTCAATAAGCCCCATATCTCTTATTATGCAAATTATTTATTGCATGTGACATTTTGTTACGAGTAAATAGTAGAAAATAAAGATAGGCCTACCACAATTATTGTTGATTCATCCTTCACAATCCCATCATGATAACATAACTATATTTATTGATTCACGACTGTAAAACGTATTTGAGTAGACACAGTGAAACTTAGTGGAAATCTTTGAACCTGTGGTTGTTCTGACTCCACAACAATATACCTAAAAAAAATCTGGACAATGTTTTACTTATTACATGGCTAAAACTATTCCTAGTAAATTGTGCATCTTCCATTTGTATCTATATCAAAGAAATCATTGAATCTTTCCCAAACAAGACATCGTTTTGACGTCCCTATGAGAATATGCTTGGAAAAACATTGATGCAAAAGGAGAAAATTCTGATTATCAGCATTTTCTTTTGCCTCAATAATTTCTAGGCTATATTGTACACAAGTCTAATCACCCATTTGTCGTTTTAACTTTTAAACCAACTGAGATGAAATTTTAAACACATATACTTTGAATAATTATACATTTGATCCTGGAACAAAAACTCTGCTGTTTGGATAAGGGTGCATTCGACAGGGTGGCGTCACGTTGCGCCGGGAAACTTTTGACAATTTGCAAAGATGTGACTTATGAATCGCTTTTAAAGCAATCATATTTTGTATTTTGACTTCAACAATTGTCCAAAATACTTGTTACCTTTGAGCGGACATTTTCTCAGCAAACGTAACATCATCGGCTGACATTTGGAGTCATCGCTTTGCTTACATAGCAAATATGGTGCTAGGGCAATGATATTCAATAATGTTTTGAGCGTAATTTGGAAAATCAAAATCAGAGACGATCTTTATGACTATGAACACGCACGGCTAATACTTCTATGAGAAAAAACAAGCATTTGTGAGTGGTATAACGCATTTTTAAATTATTTGACTTATGATGTTTCTGACTTTAATGTATCTGGACGTCCCAACATGACGTCGGCGAAATCGTTCATGACTTGCCAATTGTGTCCCAGAAACTATCTATAGAATTCCCCAAGTACAGTTCAGAGGCTTCTTTGAGAAATAAATGCATATGTTGGAAATGTGGTATATCGTGCAGTGGCAAATATATAGAAACAATGTAAATATTAGATGTGTAAGACAGACTTTCTTGACTTATCCATCTCAGACCTAGGTTGCGCTGCTCAATATGACCCTATTTTGCCTTAACAACTATAGAATGCGCCTTAATGCATAAACTAATTAGTTTTTGTATCCTATAATATCATAACAATTAGTACATAAATGAAAAAATATGACATAATTCCGGATACTTTATAAACAGCCCTCCTACATACCAAATGAGCTTTGTATGTTTAATACTTTTTGAGAAAATGCCAATGTTAAGTTTTGGACAGACAGACGGACGGACAGACAAGAGTAAAACAATATGCCCCCGATCGCTCGATACAGGGGCATAAAAGTATATGGACCCATACATATTTTCTGTATAAACATAAATTCAGTATATTCCTATATCTGTAAGCACTAAACTGACCAGTATCTGAATTTACCATCACCAGCATGCCATGTATGGACCAAGGATGACAACAATAATTTAGTTCCTGTAAGAATGCGTAAAGATCCTGCACCTCTAGCTTTGCTTGACATCACACAATGCTCGTGTTAAATTGACTGCCACATGCGAAGGTCTAAGTGTCAAAGAGAAGATCTTTTATGCACTGATGCATGTGTTTGTGAGTCAGAACTGTGTAAAGACTTGAGAAACATGAATGCCCCTGAAAAGGCCAATGATACGTTTTACGTTAAGCTTTTAAATAAATGGTTGATAAGGTTTGTGTGTGAACTCCCTTTGACGAAGGCCAATGTAACGTTTTCGCGTTAATTAGTTTAAATGTTAAGTTTTCATGGTAAGGGTTGACAAAGA
>OY804595.1:1475441-1482941 GCA_963680895.1 Fragum sueziense | reverse complement strand
AGTCCAACGATCTCACAGTCTCTCCATACGACTTCATCCCATGTCAGCTTAGGTCTCCCTCGATATATGTTTTCTTGTACATTTATGGATCTCACTCTGAACAAACAGTCTGTGTTACGTTCTACGTGGCCAAGTCATCTCAGTCTGTCGGCCCCTAAGATTTGGGACAGGTCCTTAATACCCAGTTGAGAGGTCAGGCTATCGAGGGCCTCGCTGACATCAGGCTTGATGCCGCATCATCCACCTGATCATGGCTTTCTCATTTCTGATAAGCTTCTTCTGCATACCAGCCGTCATTGCCCATGTCTCTGACCCGTATAGCATAACAGGACGCACATAGCTTGAATACAGTCTTCCCCTGGTTCTAATTGGGAGGTCCCTGCTTGTTAATTTAGTTTTGGAAGGAGCCCCCTAAACTTTTTCCAGGCTGATTTGCATCTAGTTTTTGCGGCTAAATCGCAGCCACCACCAGCTGACAGAGTATCACCAAGGTAACAATTTTTAGCTTGGGACGACTTTAAGTGTATACTGTCCTTCTGTTACACTTTTGCAGTCATTTGGTGCAACGCTTCCAGTGCATCGTTGGCATTTGTAGTCTGGATCTGGTTTAAGTGGACCATTGATACCACTGTACTTCTTGTGGACCCATTGGGAGCAACCACTGCAAAAGATGGAGTTCTTACTTGTGCCACTTAGGCAAATGGTGCCCGGGGACTTTCCAGACTTCTTCGCAGGCAACTGAGTTGGCCTGGATATCATTAGCTTGGTTTTTACTCATTGTGACCCTGAGGTTTTTTTCTTCCATGCCATTCTTCCAGTTAGTGATTCTCTCTATCAAGGATTCTAGGGAAGTGTCCACAATTGCTAGGTCGTCAGCGTAAAGTACCTCCCATGATGGGTAGCAGGTGCGGAAGTGTTTTGAGAGGGCTTCTAGCACTGTTATGAATAGGAGCGGGCTCAGCACGAACCCTTGATGGACACCCACTTTGACTTCGAACTCGTCGCTGTAAGTTGCTACAACTCGGACACGGTTTCTGATGTTGCAGTACATAGCCTGTATAACTTTGATGAGCCATTCATCCACTCCTACCTTTCGTAGTGCCCACCGGATGACTTTTCTCGGTACTCGGTCGAATGCTTTTTCGAGGTCTACAAAGGCCATAATTATATAGGCCCTGGTTCACAGTGAACTCGGCCTTATTACGAACTCGGCCTGGTGAACTCGGCCATGTTATAGGGTTAATTCACGTTTTTGAGGTCGTTAACATTCGCAGAGGCCCAAGAAATACGTTAACGCCCGACTGCGAAGCAGGAGGGTCGTTTTCGTATTTTGCGGGCCTCTGCGAATGTTAACGACCGAAAAATACGTGAATTGACGCTATTATTGCATAAAAAGCATAAAATTCCAATGATTACTTACCCCAAACGCCTTGATATGTGCGAAAAATGAACCGAGGTGAGATAAGAAAATGTCCGCCATTGTTGTTTTGTTCTGATAAATCTTCCGAGAATTTTTTGTTATGCGTGACGTCGGTAAAACAACGTTACGTCATAATTTGGCGCCAAAAGGCGAACGTCGCTTATTTAACGTAAGACGTTCAGAATTTTGCGGGGAAAAAGACAATTGTTTATTTTGAAGGGTCAAATCGAGGATATTTGAGTGCAAAACCGGTCCGATATCGCACGTGAATCTGCCGATTAATGCACGATTTCTCTGGATATCCGCCCGGTTTCTGCCCATTATCCAATGCCAATAACAGACTGAAAACACACATTTTAGGCAATAATATAGGATATATAGTTATATATATAGTGACCTATACAGTGCTATATAGCCTATATTGAGGCCGAGTTCGACAGGCCGAGTTCGTATACAGGCCGAGTTTTTATAAGGCCGAGTTTTTTCAGGCCGAGTTCACCGTACACCCTAGGGGTTGGCCCTAGTGGTCTGTTGGCAGCAATATGTTTCTCCTGTAACTGCCGTACTATGAAGATGGCATCTATGGTACCTCTACCAGGCATGAAGCCATAGTGTGTCTCGTCGATGCTCGAACGCTGCCTGATCAGCTGCTCCACAACCCGTTCCAGAACTTTCATAATCTGGTCTATGAGTTTAAGTCCTCTGTAGTTACCCCTATTGAATGCATCTCCCTTTCCTGTGTATAAGCTCACGATGTAGCTTTCCTCTCAGTCTGATGGTATCTGGCCTTCCTGTACTATTGCTTGAAAGAGGTCATGGATTTAAGCTTCGGCATTTGTGCCTGCTACAATTCCTGATGGGCCAACTGCCTTGCCCTGTGCCATCTTCCCGATTAGTCTGTGATGGTATGTCCGGAAATCACGTCCCGTGTGCATTAGAGTATTAAGCATGCCAACAACTGCAGTTGTGTGCATCAATATCTTAACTTTCATGATCCACTTGTTGGCATATCTGGAAATGCGTCATTACGTCGTATTCCGCCGATTACGTAACGTTGTCAATTTGCTTAATTGCAAACTGAGTTTAGTGATACATTTGCAAATTATGTTGTTTTTTTTGTTTATGTGTGTTTCTATTAACAGATATCTAGATAGACATATAAAACGCTTTGAAATGAACAACTCATACATGTATGATGCATAGATATGCCGTATTTAACAATATTGAGACAAATATTGACGTATTCAACGTTCTTTACTTTTGCACTATTTGAAATCTATCTTGACATTTGATTTTAATCGTGTGGGTGTTGTAGTTATTATTACTTAATTGATCGGACGTCTTCGACGATATACAGGGTAGATAAATATCCATTTCACATATTTCACGAGCCGTTTATGCACTTGACCCACGTGTGTGTGTGTGCTATACTGATCGAAAGTTCTAAAGCGCCAAATTACAAATGACTATAACTATTTACATAATTACCATATCTTTTTAAAATTCTATATGTGAATTAAAATTATCAATTAGAGTAATTTTCACAAATTTTTGGCATTTATCATCGAAAGCCAGGATGTTATATGAGTAAAGCTTAAATAGCTCTAAATCGTCGTAGAGCATTTTTACTGATTTTAAGTTACATGGCTTTTTAGCAGAACCCAATCAATGGAGAAAAACAAAAAAATGACTGACACGTTTGTATCGCTGACGACTACAGCAAAAAGAGAAAAGGAGTGGGTGGGGTAAATCATGGTATTTCAATTTTCCAGGCATACTTCTTTTTATTGACAGTTGTAACATTCCTTTTTGCGAATTGAATTAACACAATCAAAATAATTTTGAGCATATTGTGTAATTTTGTGTAATCACGAGGGCAAATTTCAATCATTTGTCTGAGAAGACGAGTATATATCATGGTTATTTTGTCAGTCAAAATGCCCTCATGTGAGTGTACATGTATTGAATCCCAAATATTCTGTATCTAGTGTATATTTTTGTACGTTTAATATATATTCAATCACATAAGTATTTAGTTCTTACATACAACATAATTTACGGGGAAATGGTTGTTGTACAAAGACGTGCATTACGTACGTTATTGTGGGTGAAATTGATACGCGTGTGCATTAGTGTTTATATTGTAAATATAATGGCAAGAAGATTATCTGTCAAAGAAGCCAAGGATATTTACCCAAATGGAGCAATAATTATTGTATCATGTTAAGTTCTAGATGGAATTCTAGTCAGTGAAGCAACAAAAGATTTTTGTGAAACTTTACTTTAGGATGTTGATACCATGTCCCAGTATGGGGACAAAACCTGAATTTACTCAACGTTTCAGCATGTATGGTGACAGATATGTGTGCAAAGAATAAAGCTTCTTGACACAAACAGTAATACAGTGGTGGTACAAAAAAAGATTGTGCAGAGAACGAGCAAATATACGCCATGAAAAAGTTCTCATGGCCAAACTCGGAGAAAAGGCAATATCAACCTTAGCACTCTGTATCTGTAACATTTGAAGGTTACAAAGAGATTCCTTACACATTTGACCGGTATGCACTCTGGGAACTTGTAATGTGTGGTTGCATCAAGACAATGTGTCGTACGTCAAGGCGTAACATTTATGTCAAACGGGCTGGTCTACACTGCATTGTGGTAAAAAGGAGCGGACAAAGATGCTTGTTTGAATCCAGAACAATTTACAAATTAATAAATGTTTTCAGTCTTCTACCGTACTTCAGCTAATTGTGGTGTGCCTTTATTAGTAGAGATCTATTTTTTTTTATTTTCTACACCGTATATTTTATCATACTTCAATTTCTTCTAAGAATCGTTGTCTAATCTCTTCTTACTCGATGGGTAATTGGGTATTCTATTTTCATTCATAGTTGTATGCCACAATTCATTTACGCCAGAAAAATGAAAGGTCAACCTTGACATAATCGAAATCTACAAGACTAGTATATATTTTAGGATAATTCTTTCTTTTTTTATTTTGAAAAGCCATAACAAGTAGATAAAAGGTCTTTAAAATAAAGTATATTACATTTTCCCACACAACTTTAAACTTATAAAGGAAACTCAAATGAATGAGATGAAACAGAGTTAAGTTGAATAAATATTCCACATTATGGAAAATACCTAAATCAAACTTTAAGAATAACAGACCGTATACATTTAAACTTTTTAATGTTCATGCACTGGGTTTCACAAATATTTATCATCCGGATGTTTTGATGTAAATTTTATGATTATTAGTAACGACTTTACAATGACGTTGTTGACGTTAAGGCGTCAGAGCAAAAATATCGAAGGTAAATCACATAACGGAACATTTAAGGGTTAAAGTTTAAGTGTTTTTTTCACTTTGCAAACGTAATGCAGTGAATATATGTATTAGATACAATTGACCTATCATCGACGTTATTTATCTTTTGACGTAATCATAAGTTGTGACTCTTGGTATAGTATTTTCATGATTTTACCTTTATTGTGTGTGATCATGAACAGAAAAGTGCTAAAACTATTCCTATAAGCAGTAAACATGTATGTTTGTAATTTGACGTCAGTGTGACGTCTGAATACCAAAACGCATTTAACATGTTTACAAAATGATGCATTTTCTCTAAAACAATTATATCAAAGGATTTGAGTTATTTTCTTGTACTTTTTCTGTACAATATCCCTGTAATCGACTGTTTATCTCAATTTTGTTATTTATAATCGCTGTTTTCGACGTGACGTCACAGAAATACGACGCGTCTACAGATATGCCAACAAGCAGTCTCATCATTACCGGCGAATTGTTTCTCTGATTTGCGATGTTGGCATTCTTAATACTCAAATGCACACGGATTACCGATTATCACAGACTAGATTGCCTTTTCCACCATTTTCACTGTAATTTGTGCACTTGGTCCCTCGAATGAGCAGCTTTTCGTAGTGCTCTTTCCATGCGACTTTCCTCGACTCGTCATCGAGACAGATTGTCCCCGATGACATCTTGATTGTCTCTACGCATCTGTTTGGCAAGTTTGTAAATTGTCATAAGCAATTTCTTCATTTCCAACAATGTTTTCCAAAGCCATTTTCTTAGTCAAAAAGTGTCACTGTGTGGTAAAGGGTTAATTTGTGTAAACAATGGACTTTTGTACCAGAATCTATACGCCCGAGAGGGACTGGTCAGTAAAATTGGTCATTTTGTCAATTCAAGGGCGGATAATTCAAACATGAAATGTTTTCAAAATTTTGTTTTCACAAACAGACACCATACAGATTCATTTTGGCTAGTTTGATTAAATTCTGACTGGAACGGTAGGAGTTACACACACAAGAAAATGAGCATTTTTGACAAAATGGGCATTTTTCCTTTAATTCAAGGGCAGATAATTAAAGAACGAAAACAGTTATCCGAATTCCGTAAGCGGTGTGCACAACTAGACACCATAGAAATTGATTGTGACAAGTTTGATGAAATTCTGATCAAAACTGTAGGAGAAGTTGTGCACACAAGAAAATAAGCATTTTTCAATTCAAGGGCAGATAATTCAAGAACGAAAAGAGTTATCTGAATTCCGTAAGTGGTGTGCACAACTAGACACCATGGAGATTCATTGTGGCAAGTTTGATCAAATTCCGATCAAAACTGTAGGAGCATTTGAAAACAACATATACTAAAGGAAACAAGAGGACCATGATGGTCCTATATCGCTCACCTGAACCAAAATGATATGAACAACATTTTTGTTCAATTCAATTAATATTTATTACTTTAAGACTGAAAAAGAACTTATGGTTAATATATAAGGTTGTGAAAATCTAACTCATCCGTGATCTAAATTATGGTGCCAAACATTGTATCCAAGATTTGTCTTGATTGATAAATAATTGTAGATTCTAGAGTATAAACAAGGTCGAAAACAGCCAAAAACAGCAATCTTATCAAATTCAAGGGCACATAACTCTCGACTTTCTAATCAGATAAGACTGAAAATCAAACTAATCCCAGATCTTATTGTCTCTAATATTGTGTCCAAGTTTTGTCTAGATTGATCCATAATTGTAGATTCCAGAGTGTAAACAAGGTCGAAAACAGCCGAAAACAGCAATTTTGTCAAATTCAAGGGCAACACTTTTGTTCAATTCAATTAATATTTATTACTTTAAGACTGAAAAAGAAATTATCGTCGGTGTAAATGCAAAACCTCGTATGTCGATTCTTGCGATTTTCAAAGTACAAACTTGTGTGCCCAGTTAAAGACAATTTTTGCAGGTTTTGAGATATTTTTACTGATCAGTATTAATGACGAATCATTTGTGAACAATATGTCCAAATTTGTCGTAAAACATTTCAGTTTGGGAAAAGTTATTGCACTTTTTTCCCTCCCCTTTAAAATTTTCCAAAAAACGAGATACGAGGTTTTGCATTTACAACGACGTTATGGTCAATAAGGTTGTGAAAATCTAACTCATCCGAGATCTAAATTATGGTGCCAAACATTGTACAGGGCTCCAGATAAGAGGGGGTGGTGACTTTTCAAACTGCAATAATGCTGTCAGTGATCATCAAACCCTATGTTGTAGGTACTCATTTGTATCGTCTCGTCGAGACGATTCAAATGAGTACCCACAACATAGGATTTGAATTCGAAAAAACAATGTTAGTATGTCTTCACCTCCACTTATCTGTAGCCCTGATTGTATCCAAGTTTTGTCTTGATTGATAAATAATTGTAGATTCTAAAGTATAAACAAGGTCGAAAACAGCCGAAAACAACAATTTTGTCAAATTCAAGGGCACAAAACGCTCGACTTTCTAATCAGATCAGACTGAAAATCAAACTCATATGAGATCTTATGGTTCCTAACATTGTGTCCAAGATTTGTATAGATTGATCAATAATTGTAGATTCTAGAATGTAAACAAGGTCGAAACCAGCCGAAAATGGCAATTTTGTCAAATTCAAGGGCACATAACTCTCAACATTCTCATCAGATCAGACTGAAAATCAAACTCATCCAAGATCTTATAGTCCCCAACATTGTGTTCAAGTTTTGTCTTGATTGATAAATAA
>OY804595.1:1375441-1470441 GCA_963680895.1 Fragum sueziense | reverse complement strand
AGTTCGTATACAGGCCGAGTTTTTATAAGGCCGAGTTTTTTCAGGCCGAGTTCACCGTACACCCTAGGGGTTGGCCCTAGTGGTCTGTTGGCAGCAATATGTTTCTCCTGTAACTGCCGTACTATGAAGATGGCATCTATGGTACCTCTACCAGGCATGAAGCCATAGTGTGTCTCGTCGATGCTCGAACGCTGCCTGATCAGCTGCTCCACAACCCGTTCCAGAACTTTCATAATCTGGTCTATGAGTTTAAGTCCTCTGTAGTTACCCCTATTGAATGCATCTCCCTTTCCTGTGTATAAGCTCACGATGTAGCTTTCCTCTCAGTCTGATGGTATCTGGCCTTCCTGTACTATTGCTTGAAAGAGGTCATGGATTTAAGCTTCGGCATTTGTGCCTGCTACAATTCCTGATGGGCCAACTGCCTTGCCCTGTGCCATCTTCCCGATTAGTCTGTGATGGTATGTCCGGAAATCACGTCCCGTGTGCATTAGAGTATTAAGCATGCCAACAACTGCAGTTGTGTGCATCAATATCTTAACTTTCATGATCCACTTGTTGGCATATCTGGAAATGCGTCATTACGTCGTATTCCGCCGATTACGTAACGTTGTCAATTTGCTTAATTGCAAACTGAGTTTAGTGATACATTTGCAAATTATGTTGTTTTTTTTGTTTATGTGTGTTTCTATTAACAGATATCTAGATAGACATATAAAACGCTTTGAAATGAACAACTCATACATGTATGATGCATAGATATGCCGTATTTAACAATATTGAGACAAATATTGACGTATTCAACGTTCTTTACTTTTGCACTATTTGAAATCTATCTTGACATTTGATTTTAATCGTGTGGGTGTTGTAGTTATTATTACTTAATTGATCGGACGTCTTCGACGATATACAGGGTAGATAAATATCCATTTCACATATTTCACGAGCCGTTTATGCACTTGACCCACGTGTGTGTGTGTGCTATACTGATCGAAAGTTCTAAAGCGCCAAATTACAAATGACTATAACTATTTACATAATTACCATATCTTTTTAAAATTCTATATGTGAATTAAAATTATCAATTAGAGTAATTTTCACAAATTTTTGGCATTTATCATCGAAAGCCAGGATGTTATATGAGTAAAGCTTAAATAGCTCTAAATCGTCGTAGAGCATTTTTACTGATTTTAAGTTACATGGCTTTTTAGCAGAACCCAATCAATGGAGAAAAACAAAAAAATGACTGACACGTTTGTATCGCTGACGACTACAGCAAAAAGAGAAAAGGAGTGGGTGGGGTAAATCATGGTATTTCAATTTTCCAGGCATACTTCTTTTTATTGACAGTTGTAACATTCCTTTTTGCGAATTGAATTAACACAATCAAAATAATTTTGAGCATATTGTGTAATTTTGTGTAATCACGAGGGCAAATTTCAATCATTTGTCTGAGAAGACGAGTATATATCATGGTTATTTTGTCAGTCAAAATGCCCTCATGTGAGTGTACATGTATTGAATCCCAAATATTCTGTATCTAGTGTATATTTTTGTACGTTTAATATATATTCAATCACATAAGTATTTAGTTCTTACATACAACATAATTTACGGGGAAATGGTTGTTGTACAAAGACGTGCATTACGTACGTTATTGTGGGTGAAATTGATACGCGTGTGCATTAGTGTTTATATTGTAAATATAATGGCAAGAAGATTATCTGTCAAAGAAGCCAAGGATATTTACCCAAATGGAGCAATAATTATTGTATCATGTTAAGTTCTAGATGGAATTCTAGTCAGTGAAGCAACAAAAGATTTTTGTGAAACTTTACTTTAGGATGTTGATACCATGTCCCAGTATGGGGACAAAACCTGAATTTACTCAACGTTTCAGCATGTATGGTGACAGATATGTGTGCAAAGAATAAAGCTTCTTGACACAAACAGTAATACAGTGGTGGTACAAAAAAAGATTGTGCAGAGAACGAGCAAATATACGCCATGAAAAAGTTCTCATGGCCAAACTCGGAGAAAAGGCAATATCAACCTTAGCACTCTGTATCTGTAACATTTGAAGGTTACAAAGAGATTCCTTACACATTTGACCGGTATGCACTCTGGGAACTTGTAATGTGTGGTTGCATCAAGACAATGTGTCGTACGTCAAGGCGTAACATTTATGTCAAACGGGCTGGTCTACACTGCATTGTGGTAAAAAGGAGCGGACAAAGATGCTTGTTTGAATCCAGAACAATTTACAAATTAATAAATGTTTTCAGTCTTCTACCGTACTTCAGCTAATTGTGGTGTGCCTTTATTAGTAGAGATCTATTTTTTTTTATTTTCTACACCGTATATTTTATCATACTTCAATTTCTTCTAAGAATCGTTGTCTAATCTCTTCTTACTCGATGGGTAATTGGGTATTCTATTTTCATTCATAGTTGTATGCCACAATTCATTTACGCCAGAAAAATGAAAGGTCAACCTTGACATAATCGAAATCTACAAGACTAGTATATATTTTAGGATAATTCTTTCTTTTTTTATTTTGAAAAGCCATAACAAGTAGATAAAAGGTCTTTAAAATAAAGTATATTACATTTTCCCACACAACTTTAAACTTATAAAGGAAACTCAAATGAATGAGATGAAACAGAGTTAAGTTGAATAAATATTCCACATTATGGAAAATACCTAAATCAAACTTTAAGAATAACAGACCGTATACATTTAAACTTTTTAATGTTCATGCACTGGGTTTCACAAATATTTATCATCCGGATGTTTTGATGTAAATTTTATGATTATTAGTAACGACTTTACAATGACGTTGTTGACGTTAAGGCGTCAGAGCAAAAATATCGAAGGTAAATCACATAACGGAACATTTAAGGGTTAAAGTTTAAGTGTTTTTTTCACTTTGCAAACGTAATGCAGTGAATATATGTATTAGATACAATTGACCTATCATCGACGTTATTTATCTTTTGACGTAATCATAAGTTGTGACTCTTGGTATAGTATTTTCATGATTTTACCTTTATTGTGTGTGATCATGAACAGAAAAGTGCTAAAACTATTCCTATAAGCAGTAAACATGTATGTTTGTAATTTGACGTCAGTGTGACGTCTGAATACCAAAACGCATTTAACATGTTTACAAAATGATGCATTTTCTCTAAAACAATTATATCAAAGGATTTGAGTTATTTTCTTGTACTTTTTCTGTACAATATCCCTGTAATCGACTGTTTATCTCAATTTTGTTATTTATAATCGCTGTTTTCGACGTGACGTCACAGAAATACGACGCGTCTACAGATATGCCAACAAGCAGTCTCATCATTACCGGCGAATTGTTTCTCTGATTTGCGATGTTGGCATTCTTAATACTCAAATGCACACGGATTACCGATTATCACAGACTAGATTGCCTTTTCCACCATTTTCACTGTAATTTGTGCACTTGGTCCCTCGAATGAGCAGCTTTTCGTAGTGCTCTTTCCATGCGACTTTCCTCGACTCGTCATCGAGACAGATTGTCCCCGATGACATCTTGATTGTCTCTACGCATCTGTTTGGCAAGTTTGTAAATTGTCATAAGCAATTTCTTCATTTCCAACAATGTTTTCCAAAGCCATTTTCTTAGTCAAAAAGTGTCACTGTGTGGTAAAGGGTTAATTTGTGTAAACAATGGACTTTTGTACCAGAATCTATACGCCCGAGAGGGACTGGTCAGTAAAATTGGTCATTTTGTCAATTCAAGGGCGGATAATTCAAACATGAAATGTTTTCAAAATTTTGTTTTCACAAACAGACACCATACAGATTCATTTTGGCTAGTTTGATTAAATTCTGACTGGAACGGTAGGAGTTACACACACAAGAAAATGAGCATTTTTGACAAAATGGGCATTTTTCCTTTAATTCAAGGGCAGATAATTAAAGAACGAAAACAGTTATCCGAATTCCGTAAGCGGTGTGCACAACTAGACACCATAGAGATTGATTGTGACAAGTTTGATGAAATTCTGATCAAAACTGTAGGAGAAGTTGTGCACACAAGAAAATAAGCATTTTTCAATTCAAGGGCAGATAATTCAAGAACGAAAAGAGTTATCTGAATTCCGTAAGTGGTGTGCACAACTAGACACCATGGAGATTCATTGTGGCAAGTTTGATCAAATTCCGATCAAAACTGTAGGAGCATTTGAAAACAACATATACTAAAGGAAACAAGAGGACCATGATGGTCCTATATCGCTCACCTGAACCAAAATGATATGAACAACATTTTTGTTCAATTCAATTAATATTTATTACTTTAAGACTGAAAAAGAACTTATGGTTAATATATAAGGTTGTGAAAATCTAACTCATCCGTGATCTAAATTATGGTGCCAAACATTGTATCCAAGATTTGTCTTGATTGATAAATAATTGTAGATTCTAGAGTATAAACAAGGTCGAAAACAGCCAAAAACAGCAATCTTATCAAATTCAAGGGCACATAACTCTCGACTTTCTAATCAGATAAGACTGAAAATCAAACTAATCCCAGATCTTATTGTCTCTAATATTGTGTCCAAGTTTTGTCTAGATTGATCCATAATTGTAGATTCCAGAGTGTAAACAAGGTCGAAAACAGCCGAAAACAGCAATTTTGTCAAATTCAAGGGCAACACTTTTGTTCAATTCAATTAATATTTATTACTTTAAGACTGAAAAAGAAATTATCGTCGGTGTAAATGCAAAACCTCGTATGTCGATTCTTGCGATTTTCAAAGTACAAACTTGTGTGCCCAGTTAAAGACAATTTTTGCAGGTTTTGAGATATTTTTACTGATCAGTATTAATGACGAATCATTTGTGAACAATATGTCCAAATTTGTCGTAAAACATTTCAGTTTGGGAAAAGTTATTGCACTTTTTTCCCTCCCCTTTAAAATTTTCCAAAAAACGAGATACGAGGTTTTGCATTTACAACGACGTTATGGTCAATAAGGTTGTGAAAATCTAACTCATCCGAGATCTAAATTATGGTGCCAAACATTGTACAGGGCTCCAGATAAGAGGGGGTGGTGACTTTTCAAACTGCAATAATGCTGTCAGTGATCATCAAACCCTATGTTGTAGGTACTCATTTGTATCGTCTCGTCGAGACGATTCAAATGAGTACCCACAACATAGGATTTGAATTCGAAAAAACAATGTTAGTATGTCTTCACCTCCACTTATCTGTAGCCCTGATTGTATCCAAGTTTTGTCTTGATTGATAAATAATTGTAGATTCTAAAGTATAAACAAGGTCGAAAACAGCCGAAAACAACAATTTTGTCAAATTCAAGGGCACAAAACGCTCGACTTTCTAATCAGATCAGACTGAAAATCAAACTCATATGAGATCTTATGGTTCCTAACATTGTGTCCAAGATTTGTATAGATTGATCAATAATTGTAGATTCTAGAATGTAAACAAGGTCGAAACCAGCCGAAAATGGCAATTTTGTCAAATTCAAGGGCACATAACTCTCAACATTCTCATCAGATCAGACTGAAAATCAAACTCATCCAAGATCTTATAGTCCCCAACATTGTGTTCAAGTTTTGTCTTGATTGATAAATAATTGTAGATTCTAGAGTATAAACAAGGTCGAAAACAGCCAAAAACAGCAATTTTATCAAATTCAAGGGCACATTACTCTTGACTTTCTGATCAGATCAAACTGAAAATCGAAGTTACCTGAGATCTTATAGTCTCCAACATTGTGTCCAAGATTTGTCTTGATTGCTCAATAATTGTATATTCTAGTGTGTAAACAAAGTCGAAAACAGTAAAAAAACAACAATTTTGTCAAATTCAAGGGCACATAACTCTTGACTTTCTGATCAGATCAGACTGAAAATCAAACTAATCCCAGAATTTATGGTCCAAAACATTGTGTCCAAGTTTTGTCTTGATTGAATAATAATTGTAGATTCTAGAGTGTAAAAAAGGTTGAAAACAGCCGAAAATGGCAATTTTGTCAAATTCAAGGGCACGTAACTCTTGACTTTCAGATCAGATCAGACTGAAAATCAAACTCATCTGAGATCTTATAGTCCCCAACATTGTGTCCAAGTTTTTTCTTGATTGACCCTTTCCCACACATTGGCGCTTTTGGATGCCCCACAAAATAAAGGCTATGGAAAACATTGTGACAAGCAATTTCTTCATTACCCACAATGTTTTCTACCAAGAAAGACCAAAAAATGTTAAATTTTGTTCAATAGAACTTGTCGTCTGCAACACCTATGATTTTGGACTAGGCTAAAATTTCGCTGTTTGGTAATGGGTTAATAAGAGTGTAAATCTATTTATATCCTCTATCAAACTAGATAACTCTACTTATACTGAAGATAAGTAGTGTCAGAGTTCCTTCCCTTAGATTAACTCTTTTGAATACAGCAAAAAAGTGGCAATTATGCCCAATTCAAGGGCACATAACTCTCATCTTTCTGGTCAAATCAGACTGAAAATTGACCTCATCGAAGATCTTATGGTCTCCAACATTATGTCCAAGTTTTGTCTTGATTGATCAATAATTGTAGATGCTAGAGTGTAAACAAACTTAAAAACAGCATTTTATGACATTCAAGGGCAGATAACTCCACACTTTCTGGTCCGATCAGGCCCATAATCAAACTTGTCCGAGAACTTATGATCGTACTTGTTTTGGTCAAGTTTGATCAAGATTGAGTAATTTTTGTGGATGCTAGAGTGTAAACACCCCAAATGTTGACGGAAGGACGGACGGACGCCGGACAAAAAGTGACCACAATAACTCACCTCGAGCACTTCGTGCTCAGGTGAGCTAAAAATCGAACTTATTCGAAATCTTATAGTCTCCAACATTGTGTCCAAGATTTGTTTTGATTGGTCAATAATTGTAGATTCTAGTGTGTAAACGAAGTCGAAAACAGTAAAAGACAGCAATTTTGTCAAATTCAAGGGCACATAACTCTTGACTTTCTGATCAGATCAGACTGAAAATGAAACAAATCCCAGAATTTATGGTCCAAAACATTGTGTCCAAGTTTTGTCTTGATTGATTAATAATTGTAAATTCAAGAGTGTAAACAAGGTTGAAAACAGCCGAAAATGGCAATTTTGTCAAATTCAAGGGCAAGTAACTATTGACTTTCTAGTCAGATCAGACTGAAAATCTAACTCATCCGAGATCGTATGATCCAAAACATTGTGTCCAAGTTTTGTCTTGATTAATTAATAATTGTAGATTCTAGAGTATAAACAAGGTTGAAAACAGCCGAAAATGGCAATTTTGTCCAATTCAAGGGCACGTAACTCTGGACTTTCTGATCAGATCAGACTGAAAATCAAACTCATTTGAGATCTTATAGTCCCCAACATTGTGTCCAAGTTTTGTCTTGATTGATTAATCCTTTCCCAAACGACAAAAGTTAAAGGTGATCCACATTAAAAACTGCCACAAATGACAGAATGGATGTTTATAAAGATATGATTTGTGTATAATATGACACAAACAAGGTGTCAAACTGTCACAAGATACGCCCGTAGCGCTGCTTTATGTTGACAGGGGGAGCAGGTTGGTAAAAGTTTCATGGTCCTAGCTATTATACTTTTTGAGATATGCCTTGGACAAAAATGAAGTATGAAAAATAACAAAGGGTAATAACTCATAAAATAGGCCAGGTAGAATTATGGTTCTTTTGCACTGCAATCCCCTTTGATGAGATCAATATACCCATGAAGTTTCATGATCCTAGCTATTATACTTTTAGAGATATACTCCAGACAAGATTCAAGTATGAAAAACAACAAGGGGCAATAACTAAAAAAAGCCAGGTAGAGTTACGGTTCTTGTGCACTGCACTCCCCCTTGGTGAGATCTAAACACCCATGAAGTTTCATGATCCTAGCTATCATACTTTTAGAGATATACTCCGGACAAGATTCAAGTATGAAAAACAACAAAGGGCAATAACTCAAAAAATAAGCCTGGTAGAGTTATGGTTCTTGTGCACTGCACTCCCCCCTTGGTGAGATCTATACACCCATGAAGTTTCATGATCCTAGCTATTATACTTTTAGAGATATACTCCGGACAAGATTCAAGTATGAAAAACAACAAAGGGCAATAACTCAAAAAATAAGCCAGGTAAAGTTATGGTTCTTGTGCACTGCACTCCCTCTTGGTGAGATCTATACACCCATGAAGTTTCATGATCCTAGCTATCATACTTTTAGAGATATACTCCGGACAAGATTCAAGTATGAAAAACAACAAAGGGCAATAACTCAAAAAATAAACCAGGTAAAGTTATGGTTCTTGTGCACTGCACTCCCCCTTAGTGAGATCTATACACCCATAAAGTTTCATGATCCTAGCTTTTATACTTTTAGAGATATACTCCGGACAAGATTCAAGTATGAAAAACAACAAAGGGCAATAACTCAAAAAATAAGCCAGGTAGAGTTATGGTTCTTGTGCACTGCACTCCGTAATGATGAGAAGAATATAACTGCAAAGTTTAAAATCAATCGGACTTAAGGTGACAGAGTTATGCTCCGGACAAAGAAGTGGACGCCGCCGGACGCCCAGACGCCCGGACGCTGGACGTCACGGGTGATCCCATAATACGTCCCGTCTTCGACGGGCGTATAAAAACATTGAGACAAAATGAGAAACAGCTGGTTATCAGCAGTTTCTTCTTTTGTTTCAATGATTTCCCAAGCCTATTCTATTAGGGACGTCAAAACCAGGTCTTGTTTGGGAAAGGATTAATAATTGTAGATTCTAGAGTGTAAATCTATTTATATCCTCTACCAAACAAGATAACTCTACTTATACTAAAGGAAAGTAGTATCAAGATTTACTTCCCTTAGATTTACACAAGGTTGAAAACAGCCAAAAGTGACAATTTTGCCCAATTCAAGGGCACATAACTTTCATCTTTCTGGTCAGATCAGACTGAAAATTGCACTCATCCAAGATCTTATGGTCTCCAACATAATGTACAAGTTTTGTCTTGATTGATCTATAATTGTAGATGCCAGAGTGTAAACAAACTTAAAAACAGCATTTTTTGACATTCAAGGGCAGATAACTCCACACTTTCTGGTCCGATCAGGCCCATAATAGAACTTGTCCGAGAACTTATGATCCTACTTGTTTTGGCCAAGTTTGATCAAGATTGCCTTATTTTTGTGGATGCTAGAGAGTAAACACCCCAAATGTTGACGGACGGACAGACGGACGCCGGACAAAAAGTGACCACAATAACTCACCTCGAGCACTTCGTGCTCAGGTGAGCTAAAAGGAAACGCGACAACAAATTAATTTGATCATACATTTTATTTTTGTTTTTCTCAAAATCACCGGTATTCGAGTACTTTTTTCAATGCATAGTAAAACTTCATCATTTGACTTTTTATAGTCAAAATTTCATCAAGATCACAGGTTCTATGTGCCATCAATATGCGTTTAAATGAGAGCGGTTTGACGTCAACGTTAAATGTGTTCTTGCACACATTCCAGACTGACATTAATGATCCCTGGCTAGAATTTGATTGCTGTACTGCCCATGAATAGCATCAACAGTTTTTCTCGATATGAGAATTTGTTTCCGTAGGTAAAATAAGCAAACATTCTGGCCCTGACGTCGTGACGTTAAACGTTGACGACCGCCTTTCGGGCAACCGTAAGTTTTTCCGTTTGTTCTACGTCGTTACCTCAAGCAATACTTTGCATACCGATGTACACAAAAGTCAACAGCAACTGTGGGTTGAGATGTTCCATTAATAAACACCACAACTGATACTGGACGACGCCTTTGAAAAAGTCGCAAAATGATATGAGGGATTAAATTCAAACGAAAACCATTGCCTTTTGTCGAGTTGACGTGCATCTACACAAATCAAAATAGTTTCATGTAAAGTTTGGTTATTTAAAGGCTTGTATGTGAGAAACGTGTAAACGTCTATTTTGACGTTATCTCACATGTAAGACAGGTTCAAACATAAACACAATGATCAATATCAAGATAGGATAATCCCTAGGGACCTTTTTCTCCGTTTTGTAATTTGAGGCTGCGTCATGGAAAAAGGAGCCTTAATGTCAAAATTAGTTTTTCTCTAATTTCTCTCCATCTAATGGACAGAATTTAATGAAATTTTGTGCTTATGTGATAAATGAGATGTCCTAGACCATATTTTATAAATAATGTGTGTACAAGAAATCTGTCATGGGAAAAGGGGGCTTAATGTATGATAGTTTTTATTTTGTGACAAACACTTATTCGGGGAGCATAATCCGTCTATGACGGCTCTTGTTGTGTTAATTGTGTAAGAAGACGTCTGATTGCACCAGAAATCGGATTTGGTCAATCAGGTTTGTTGTTTCAAGTAGCCTAATTAAGCAAACAAGAGGGCCGTTGGCCCTAGGTCGCTCACCTGAGATGGGGTTTTATAACAGACCAGATTTCTTACAGGTAATGCATTAAAGGGTCAAAGATCATATGAACGCCGCTATGCGATTTCAAACCATAGAAAACCCAGAAAACTACCTTAGTGCAATATCATATGTAACTCAAATATGAAGTTTCATCCAATTCGGCTATGTGGTTATGGAGAAATTGCTTTGGACAGATGGAATTAAAATAAAACATACAGACTGACAAACAAACAGAAATTTACAAATTGACCTAGATCTATGACCTTGAACCTACCTAAATATATATTTCAAATAGAACATCTACTCATGATAAGGAACACATTTACTTATACATTTTTTTAAAATCCATGCATAAATGTAGATGCTATGCGCCTGATAAGCAGATTTTTACAAGAAGTCCCCTTTTTCTGTGACAAGGTTTTATATTGAAAAGGAAAGAAAAGTACCTCTTAGCAATATCATAAGCAATGCAAATATTTAGCTTTGTCAAATTTGGCTCTGCGGTTATGGAGAAATTGCTTCTGACAGATTTCATGTAATTTCTCTTTTTCTGTTGCCATGGCAACCAGAGTTGGTTTTTTTTTGAAATTGCAATTCTGTTAGCAATTTTTGAAATGTGACCTCCTAAGGAATATTTCTGCCTAGTTTGGTGGAAATTAGCCTGATAGTTTAGGAGGAGATATCATTCAACGATGTCATTGAGATTTGGTGGAAAGTCTCCTTTTCAGTTGCCATGGCTACCAGAGCTTTTAAAGGGTTTCAATTCATGTAGAAATTTTTTAAAAGGAACCTCCTCAGAAATATTTCTGCCAAGTTTGGTTGAAATTGGCCAAGTAGTTTAGGAGGAGATGCTGTTCAAAGAAATTATTGAGAATTAGTCAAATTTCTCCTTTTCTGGTGCCATGGCAACCAGAGTTTTCAGTCAATTTCAATTCTTTTAGCAATTCTTAGAGAGGACCTCCTAAGGAATATTTTTGCCAAGTTTAGTTGAAATTGGCCTGGTAAGATGTCGTTCAAAGATAGTATTGAGATTCAGTCAAATTTCTCCTTTTCTGTTGCCATGGCAACCAGAGTTTTTTATGGATTTCAATTCTTTTAGCAATTCTGAAAGGGGATCATCTAAGGAACATTCCTGCCAAGTTTGGTTGAAATTGGCCAAGTATTTTAGGAGGTGATGTTCAAAGATAGTATTGAGATTCAGTCAAATTTCTCCTTTTCTGTTGCCATGGCAACCAGATTTTTATATGGATTTCAATTCTTTTAGCAATTCTAAAAGGGGGTCACATAATGAACATTCCTGCCAAGTTTGGTTAAAATTGGCCTAGTAGTTTAGGAGGAAATGTCGTTCAAAGATAGTATTGAGATTAAGTCAAATCTCTCCCTTTCTGTTGCCATGGCAACCAGAGTTTTTCATGGATTTCAATTCTTTTAGCAATTCTGAAAGGGGATCACCTAAGGAACACTCCTGTCAAGTTTAGTTGAAATTGGCTGAGTAGTTTCGGAGGAGATGTCGTTCAAAGATAGTATTGAGATTCAGTCAAATTTCTCCTTTTCTGTTGCCATGGCAACCAGAGTTTTTTATGGATTTCAATTCTTTTAGCAATTCTGAAAGGGGGTCACCTAAGAAACATTCCTGCCAAGTTTGGTTGAAATTGGCCCAGTAGTTTAGGAGGAGATGTTGTTCAAAGATAGTATTGAGATTCAGTCAAATTTCTCCTTTTCTGTTGCCATGGCAACCAGAGTTTTTCGTGGATTTCAATTCTCTTAGCAATTCTGAAAGGGGGTCACCTAAGGAACATTCCTGCCAAGTTTGGTTGAAATTGGCCTAGTAGTTTAGGAGGAGATGTCATTTAAAGAAATTGTTGACGGACGACGGACGACGCACGACGCACGACGGACGACGCACGGACGCCGGACAAAAGGTGATCACAATAGCTCACTTGAGCTTGTGCTCAGGTGAGCTAAAAACCAATCGTTTGACTGTTGATTATACAGGCTCCTTGTTTTTCTTTGTACAACGTCTTCATAACATGTGGTCTTCATAACATGTGGCAAATGTACTCGGCAAAAGAGCTAACGCATCACTTTTTAAAATTGCATAACTTCTTTATTTTCAAAGATTTCGATTTATAATTTGGCAAATGTTTATCCCACAAGTTTCTGCACTCATACATAAAACTATTTCTAAGTTTTCTCTCTAACATGGCTGTGTCATAAGAAAAGGGGACCAACACATTTTTTCGGCTCGTGTAACTTGTGATCTTTTTCAATCATTTTTATTTGAATTGATTTTGAAAGCTGATTCATCGCGGGATTGAAGTCTGAAAAAATTAATTCCTTATCTAACGTAACAAGAGCTGTTCACGGACAACGTAGCTCGCATAGACGCACCTTTTTAAAAGAAAAGGTCAAACTTTCAAGGTCAAGGTCAGAAGGTCATAATCTATAGTCTCAGGTGAAAGGTCTTAGTGAGAGCTGTCTATGTGTGAAATATCAAGAATGCATCTTGTACAGTTCATAAGATATGGACCGTTACGTTTTTGTCTACGTAAGCGACGTCGCCGTCGACCCCAACAATGACACCAATGTGATGTAACATTACCTCTGCGGCAATAAATTATGCGCCCGTAATTTCATGGGCTTCTTATCAAAGGGTGGTAATCGGCATTAGTTAGGCAGATATATCCAAAATTTGGGGTCAATCGTTCACTTTTTCAGGAAAGCACCAAATTTGGCACACATGTAGTATAGACCCATACAAATGATTTCCTAGGTAGATCCCAAAATCTGACCTCCCGGATGGCCGCCATATTGAATTGCAATATGGCCGCCAATTTTGACTTGTTAAGAGCAATATCTCCCTTATTATTGCAGATATTGACTTACTTTTTGCGTCTACACATAAATTTGAAGTACCAGGGGATCAAATGAATTCATTCATATATGCATGTGGAATGGCCATCTCGGATTTCAAAGATGGCCGCCACTAATTAATGTTTTTGTTAATATCCGATGAAAATCTTTATTAATATGAATACAATTTTAGGGTAAACACCTACACTTTGAATAGTTGTTGTCTCAACGAGACTCTTCTCAAGTTGGTTCGAGATGGCAATTTGAATTTCAAGATGGGCGCCATTATGTCGATGAGTTTTTTTTATCAATCTTTCACAATACATGTGATTTACCAATGGATCATATAGTCATTGATTTGTCCCAGTCATGATTTTAGTTGCAAAAAGTAAAGGGAATTTTTCCAAATTTGTAAGTTTGAAGTAAAAGCAAGATTACCATGTTAAGTTTTGTCTGGCTGCCATGTTCCAGGATACATGGTATTGATAAATAGACATAAATAGCAATCTTTTAAATTTCCAAAAAGTTACTATATCTTTTTTTAAAACAAAGCGTGTTAATATTTATAATTCCCCCGTATCGAAAGATCGGGGCAAATTGTTTTACTTGTGTCTATCTGTCTGTCTGTCTGTCTGTCTGAAAACTTAACATTTGCCGTTTCTCGGAAAGTATTGGACATTCAGAGGTCAAATTTGGTATATAACCTTATTTCAATGATATCTATCTGTTCCATTCAATATGACCTTCATAATGGCCATTCGTCAACCCTTATTAACCCTGTACACGAAATCTAAACATTTTATAAAAATGTCCAGGGGGGGGGGGGGGCATTTGTGTTTCACAAACACGTCTTGTTTGAATATTGAAATTTCAACATCAAAGAATATCGTGTTCCTTTCTTATACAAAGTACATGGTTGCCATACTGAGATAACTGAGTGACGATAAAAAATCATGGTACATTAACACTATTGGTGCTTATCAAAGATGGCTTCCACAAGAGAAAGTAATGCATGATTATATGAACAATGGGTTCATATAGGGCTTAACATCATAATAACTCATTTCACTTTTGGAATTTGAAGCAGAAGATGGAAACCATTTTAAAAGAAATGACAAATGGGATTTGTCGATGATTACTATCATATTTCGTGATTATAATATTGTTCCATGACCAAATAAGAGATGACTGCCAAACAAAACTTGAATATTCCTTCAAATTTAATTATTCCTTCTTTTCGTCCCCTTTTTAGCGTGAATCTTAGTAGACAAGAGGACCAAGATGGTCCTATATCGCTCACCTTAGAGCACCCTGAGACATACTTTTTAGCAAACCTTTTAAATTTCCGAGGATTTTGAAAAAGAGTCATATGACAATGGTACACACTTAATTTCAAAGCATAATTTGGGAAAAGATTGTCAAAGATTTTTCACTATATCTGTATTTAAAATCAGAAAATCCACAATATATTGCTGAATTTCCATTGCACATAGACAAATCGAAGCATTAATTTTGGAAACAGGTCATTGGGCTATAATATTTAGAAACCATAGAACTTAACATACGCAACCAATCATTAGCACCAAAGAGCCAGAGGCTAAATTTGAAAAGTGCCATTAACCTTTACCCAAACGACAAAATTTTAGGGTGATCCACTTCAAAAACTGCAACAAATGACAATATAGATGTTATTAAAGAAAGGATTTGTGTAGAATATGGCATAGAAAATATTGAGACAAAAGGAGAAACTGCTGGTTATCAGCAGTTTCTTCTTTTGTTTCAATGTTTTCCCAAGCCATTTCTGTTAGGGACGTCAAAACCAGGTCTTGTTTGGGAAAGGGTTAAATCATAAACTGTGTTATATTTCCAATCCAAATACAAACATAAGCATTTTGAACGGTTTAGAATTTTGAATTAATGCATAATTATGGAAATATTTGGCAAAAATGTTATAAATTACCTCCCTTTCATATGAAAATAGAGTTAAAAGATATTTGTAGATTATTTCCTTCTTGAAGCATAATCTTGAAATCCGGCATGGCGAATCAACTTATTTGAAATGTATTTACAAGAGTGTGTAATTTGATACATGCCCCATTGCTAGACAGATGAGTTTTTAATGATGGGTCAAATACCTTAAAGTGACATTTCAAGTTTATTTCTTTTTTTAAAAGTATGTCTTGATGCAAAGATTGTTTAATCTAATGCGTAGAAATGTTATCAGTTTTTAAGTTGTTATAAGCAAAAAATATGCCTTTAAAGTTGAGACAGAAATGACAAAATCTATATAATTCTGAACTGTTGTCCACAACAATTTGTTTAATTTTAGCACAAATTTATATATTTCTCGTAAACCGTTCAATATTTTGGCTTGAAATTTTCAGAATTTTCATAAAAAAACATGCTCTTTCAGATAGTATGAAAGTAAAATTTATGTAGAAATAATTGTGAAATGTCACTTTAAGGTTTGGGAATTCTAAGACAATTCTAAACCTGTCCCCTTTTTTTCAAATCTAGAATACCTCATGGTAGAGCTTATTTTCAAAGCATAATGATATCTTGAACTATATGACAATATGACACACACAACTTATATGAACTTTTTTTCTGTACAAAATGCAAAGGCCTACAGCATAGGAATAATTTCAATAGTTCTAAAACAAGGCAAAAAAATTATCTTCAGGCCTTAAAAATTTGAAAAGATTGTCAAACATTGCCCTCTATCATTTATATGGAACCCACAACATAGGGGAAATATTCATTGAACAGTAAGGATTTGGTTATGGTTAAACCTTTTCCAAACAACACAACATAAGAGCAGACATGATTACAAGCTGCTGTAGATGATAAAACAGGTGTTGATAAAGACTGCATTCATGTATAAAAATGCAGAGAAAATGATGAGGCAAAATGAGACAACACAGGCTATCAAGTTATCAACATTTTCTTCTTTTACCATATCATTTACAAGCCTTTTCTGTTGGTGAGGCAAACCTGTGTTTGGTAGAGAAAGGGCATAATGCTTTTAGGCTAGTAAATATACACTTTGACCTGGACAAAATTAGAACAGAAATGAAACCTATGCTATTGTACTCGGGAAGTACCCACCTATTCACAGAAAAAAATATACTTCGATCCCTCCGTTGCGATTTGAGTAATTTTAGGTCAAAAATGGGTTTTTTGGCGAAAAATGTAAAAAAATTGGAATTTTCAATTTTTTCAGGATTTGTTGATTCTTATGCAGTTTTTAGGTGAGAAAATGGTAGGGAATGTGTATTAGATTGGTACAAAAGAAAGGTTCAGCGAAAATCGTAAAAACTGATTTTTTTTTTATGATTTTTTTAGTCAAAAAAGGGGGGGGGGACAAATAGGCGTGGGGTATTGATATAACATAACACTGAATTCTTTAAATGGATAATTCCTATTTTAGATTATTATAATGAAAGAACTGAAATAGAGGTAAGAAATAAAGTAAAAGAATCCCTCTGATGCGATTCTGTATATTTGTAGCAAAAAATTGGTATTTTTGTGCAAAAAGGGGAAAAAATAGAATTTTCTATTTTTTTCAGAAATCAGGAAATGTAAGCATATATGGATTAGATGAATACAAAAGTAAGATTCAGCAAAAAATCATAAAAAAACTATTTTTTACGATTATTTTTAGTTGAGAGGATGGGGGATAGCCAGACTGGTCGTGGTATAGGCTTATATAGATATGACTTTATTAGCATTGATTATTATTGGATAATTCCTATTTTAGATTATCATTATGAAATGAATTGGATTTGGGGTTAGAAAAAAAAGTAAAAGAACCCTTCTCGTGCGATTCATTTAATTTTGGGGCAAAATTTGGTATTTTGGTGAAAAGTGGGAAAATTTGGAGTTTTCTAAAACAAAAATTTCAATATTTTCAATCCTTATTCAAAATTTTTATGTAGTTTTATGTGAGAAAATGTTAGCAAATAAATTAGATCTAGATGGAAACAAAAGTAAAATTCAATAAATCAAAGGTTTAATCCCATTTCGTCTACTCCCAATTCGTCTACTGTTTTGAGCACAAGTCCCATTTCGTCTACTATTCTATATTTTGTATATCAATATGATATTATATGATTTTTATCAAAATGTTTGCATTTTTATTTCATTTGTGAATATGTTGACTTAATTTCTTTTCTTAAAACAAATATAAGTTAATTGATGATTTGACACAGAAGTAGACGACTTGGGACAGTAGACAAATTGGGACTCAATGCACTTAAAAAACAGTAGACGAAATTGGGAAATTGGGATGTTACCAAATCAAAAATCATGAAAACTAAATTTTCATGATTTGTTATTCCACAGTTGTGTGGGGAAGGGGACAGATATGCTGGTAGGGGTATTGATATGAACATCCTACATGTAAACCCATTTCTATAGGGGTTTCTACCCCTTTTTATTGCCCCCCTACACGAAATCAGTCTGCTGACAAAGTTAACGGACACTGTCTTTCGCCTAATATTAGGCGTTTTATAAAGTACCAATACTGAATAGTGTAAGACAATGTTGTAAAATATACAAGTAAGGAGTTTGGAACAGAATTTTGTGTTATTTGTATTACTTTGATCACATATTTACATTAGACGATTTCAATCAGTTTTGTAAGGGTCCCGGTTGTAAAATAGCTTTTCGTCTGGCATGTTATTAAAGGCATTTGGAATACGAAATCGTAAGTGATCAACCATTGCTTTTTTCGTAACTTTAGTTTTACACCAGACAACAGTAATTCTTGTAAAAATCTTGATTTGAATAAGCTATGGAAAAGGATCTGGTTTGCCTGGTGAGATGTCCTCGGGTTCAAACAGGATGGGGATAAAGACGCGGTAAAGAAGATGCATCATGACTGATGTACATGTATTTTATCTTTTTCTACTTTAGGACTATACATTTATCCTCATGGTTCTTTACTGTCACATTATCTCATTGTTTGTGTCACTATATTATCTACGTCCATTTGTAACAAGACTGTCTATATGTCGTAGTACAAAAGGCGTTGATTCTTCCAATCCCATTCAGTCTTTGAATTGTATGAGCATTACTCTCAGGTGCGTAGGAAGAAATTTCACATTGTGGAGTAGGAGCTGAAGCACCTATCCGGGCCAGTGTCTGAATATTGGGGGAGGGGCTTTAATTGAATTTTTTCTAAATATTCAGTGTTAAATAGGAAACTTAGGCATTTTGGCCAACTTGTGCCTTATCCCCAACCTTATATAGCCCCCTGTTCCTACTGGCCTGAATATCTAAGCCATGTCCAATAAAATGGATGTTCCTTGATGATCTTTACATGACCAGGAGTGGCATACATTCTACCTGATGATTACATGGCCCAATGACAATGACATGGACAACCAAACTTGACAGCATATTGATATGGAGCTTCAGTGCATTAATTAACAACCCCAACCACCCCAAATAAACATTGTTAGTATCAATACGCCATATTTCACTCTAATGACCCGTCCCAGTACAGTATATTATGTACTTAATTCTTTTTAGCAAAAGATGGTTTTTGTTTAAGCATCATTCATGGTTGGTCACAATTCATATCATAGAAACTTCTTTTGACATTTTTCTATAAATGATATAGTAATGGACAATCTTCACATGATCAGGTGCAACTAATGTTACAAGATGACTGAGAATTTGCTGAACACAGCATTTAATCAATGAATGAATGTTACTTTTTAGACTTTTTAGCCAAATTTCGTTTTTTATATCATGTTGTTTAACACGTTTTCATATAACATGCACTCATCTAAATTCTTCATAAAAATTAAAACTTTAAAAAGAAACCCCTAAAACAGAAATCTGAAAAAAAATCATCAAATAATTTAATTTCATTTTAATTTCCGCAAAATGGCAATGAATCTTGTGCGAAACATAAGCTGGATTTACCGTTAGCTTTGTATAAATTGTCGGTGTTGTTATAAAATCTCGTAACTACAGCTACAATCAAACTGTAGTTGCGACATTTTAGATTTACACTGATAGAATACTATTGTTTGTCTGAAATTTCGTCAACGTTTACCGGATAAAATTGATCCCTATTACAGAAATCGCAGGAGGGATTCTTTTACTTGTTTAAAAAGCTGTTTACTTGTTCTTTTTCCTTAATCCTATTCATTTGGTTAAAACAATTTAAAATAGAAAGTATCTCAATAAAGAATTCAGTGCTATGTAAATATCAATCCCCCTACCCCCTATTTGATGCACCACCACCCCCTTTTCGACTAAAAAATCACTAAAATTTAGCTTTTTATGATCTTTTTTAATTACAAATATCTTTCCATCTGATTTATTCGTATATGTTTACATTGCCTCACCTAAAAACATCATAAAAATCAACAAATATTGAATATATAGAAAATTCCAGGTTTTTTTTGCCATTTTTCACCAAAATACCAATTTTTTGCCTCAAAATAACAACATAAATCGCAAAAGAGAGTTTATTTTACTTTTTTGCCACTAATCAAGTCAATTTCATTATAAAACATCTAAAATAGGAATTATTCCGTGAAGAATGTTGCATCAATATTCCACCACCCGCCCGCCTATTTGCCCCCCCCCCCTTTTTGACTAAAAATCAGTAAAAAATCAGTTTTTACGATTTTTCACCGAATCTTCCTTTTGTACCCATCTAATTTATATTTGCTACCATATTCTCACCTATAAACTGCATGAAATTCAACAATTCGTGAAAAAATTGAAAATTCCAATTTTTCACAATTTTCGCCAAAAAACCCATTTTTTGACCCAAAATTACTCAAATCGCAACGGAGGGATCGAAGTATATTTTTTTCTGTGAAAAGGTGGGTACTTCCCGAGTACAATAACACAGGTTTCATTTCTGTTCTAATTTTGTCCAGGTTACCCCTGTTTCGATTTTAGTTTGACCAGACTATTTCCCATACAGAAAGGTACAGACAGGAAATAGACTGTTCCAATTTGGAAGTTCAGAATACAAAATTGACAGCAGTACAAATAGGATTCGTTTTACAATAAACTTGCATATAAAATATTGAATAAAATAAAATATTGAGGTAAAAGGAGAATCAGCATTTTCTTCATTTGACTCATTAATTTCCAAAGCTTTTTCTAATAGGGACTTCAAAACAAGGTCTTTTCAGGAAAGGGTTAAAGTATTTAGATGATCCATAGATTGAGTAAACAAACTTGAGTGCCTCAGGGATACAGGTAAAAGAGGGTAATGGCTTCAGAATCATAAAATATCTTTTTAATATTATAACACCCTATGTTGAGGGTATTCATTTGAATTCTTAAATCAAGACTACACAAATGAGTACCCATAACAAAGCAATTAATTTTTAAACATCAAATATAGAATGTTTTTACCTCCTTTTATCTGTAGCTCCATGCATTCTTTATCTGATATTATGATCTGCATAATCTGATTATAGACCCCATACTGTTATTTTAGGGATGAGATATGTGATAAGATCTACCTGGTCAAAACAATTCCTCACTTGAAAATTCCAGAACCAACAACATAGGGCTTCTTTCCTTGGAATGTGATGATTTTTAGTATTCTGTTAGAGGTTTATGAGATGTAAATTCATGCAAAATTTCAAGACTCTAGGCCAAATAGTCTTCGAGAAAACTGTGTTTCTGTGTGAAACTTTAAACCCCACAACATAGGGCCAATTTTTCTTTAAGCACAATAATTTGAAGTATTTTGGTAGAGGGCATTGAGACAATACTACATACAAAATTTCAAGACTCTAGACCTAATAGTTTGGGAGGAGAAGATTTTTTAGTAATTGTGGACAGACAGACGGACGGACGGACAGACGGACGACGGACGGTGAGCGATCACAATAGCTCACCCTCAGCACTTCGTGCTAAGGTGAGCTAAAAAGGGGTTAAACTATTCCAGACATACAGGTGGCATCGTTGTCGTAATGCTTTAGTTAAGTTTGTATGTGCAACTGTCATATCTGTTTCTATAAAAGCTATTGCGCTGAAACTTTACACATGCTTCTGTGATATCAGACTCTAAGCAAGAATTTGTTTATCTGAAAATTGATTTTGTGAAAATTTACCCTCTTTGGACATAATTATACATTCTTGGTTTTTTGCGTGAAATTGCATATATCTATGATAACTTTATTTCTGTTTAGGCTATTGAGCACTTTCAAACTTTGCACGTGCTTCTGTGATTGCTAGCAATGGAAGGTGATGTTACTGGCAGTGTTCTTGAAGACTGGGCCAGTATGAGATTGCATGTTGGTTGTGGAGTTTCTGTCTGTTCGATTGCAGGTGCCGTAGAAACAACAACGCACGATTTTTCACTATTCAGCACTCGATAGTTCTTCGACTGATCTTGATTAAAGTAAAACCATAGATTGTAGTTTGTAAATAGATAATTGTCCAAGATATATTATCATGTATGTTAATTGTACAATTCCTGGCCCTACTTATTGATATTCTATTAAGATTCAAATGCACATATTTATGAAAAAAGCATTTATTTCCAAAAAAGATGTAATTTTAAAAAAGAGCATTTACAACTGGCAGTTAAAAACAACCATAAAGTTCAATTTAATAGAAAAGTGAAAATTTGAAATAACATACAGTTATTTTCAGCCTGCTTCCATGTACATGTACACAATTGTTGCTTTTCCGTATTCTTCCATCTATTTTGTCACTGAATATGGTGCTAGATCAGGAATCTGCTGCACAGACTTGAAGGATACATGCATTATTTTTTGCAAGCCTATGTTGTGTGTAAGTTATCACTATGCGCACAAATGTTGTCCTGCATTCATTTCATAAATGAAGCAGCAATACTTGTCAGCATATTTCATTCTGGCTCTTGTCTTCTTGATTTAATCTTACACATGAGGTCCCGATTTCAATTCGATGATAAATCTTTTTATTCGTTAATTCATTCTTCCTACATGACAACCACTAAAGATTTGGGTGGAGGCAATTACTTGCCCCCATTTTTTCTGCCTAGACAATCCATGTATTATATCAATCAGCAAATCATTCGCTTAAGGTGTTAGAGAGGTTACTTATATTCACCTATATGTTATTTAGGCAGACATTGACAGATTATTTGTATCACTTGTACTTTTAGAAACAAAGACAAAATGTAAATGATAGGAAATTTGTATAAGAAGGTGGCGATCCAACATGTATGTACAAGTGGTGTACAAGTGACTTCTATAGACCCAAAGTCCTCTCAAACATTGAGGGTTGACGCACAAGTCATTTACTAAATCTCTTTCTGAAGCCATCTCTGTGTAGAACAGATATCTGTCATTTGTTTATCAACATTCTTGGATATTTCTTTTTAAAGATTGCATAACCATACCAAATTCACAGTGCGGCAATTAAATGTAATAGAGAAGTTCTTTGTTAAACAATTGTACCATTTTCGTCGGCGGCCATCTTCAATAACAAACATGCATTCAGTTATTATAAAAATGGGACATTTCTCAATCTCAATAAATAAATGTAAATGTAAATAAGTAGCAACTCTCGGTAACAAATTTGAAGTAAACATTTGCCCATTTGAAAGATTATTATTCATTAAATGGCATCCATTTTAGAACATGGCAGCCAGAAGGAACTTCTGGTATTTATCACCTTATACCTCAAAATGTTCATATTGAACAACGTTTTCTCTAATTTTATGCTTAAAACACAATCTGTACTACGTCATATCTTATCTGCTCCACTTAAAATTATGTCAACTATATTTTGCGGCAAAATGATAATAATAAATGAAATACTGGTCGACTTACGGGTGGCCATCTTGAAATTGAAATGGCCGACTCAAATTCTTTTGAAAATGATTTTATTGAAACAAATCTCGTAAAAGTGTTTGAAAGTCATTGCAAGATAATTTGTATCAATTATAATTCGAAAGTTATAAACAGAACAGATATTAGTGGCGGCCATCTTTGAAATCCAAGATGGCCATTCCAAACGCATATATGAATGAATTCATTTGATCCGCTGGTATTTCAAATAAAGGTGTAGCAAAAAGTAAGTCAATATCTGCCATAATAAGGGAGATATTGCTCTTAACAAGTCAAAATTGGCGGCCATATTGGAATTCAATATGGCGGCCGTCAGGAGGGTCAGATTTTGGGATCTACTTAGGAAACCATTTGTGCAGATCTATACTACATGTGTGCCAAATTTGGTGCTTTCCTGAAAAAGTGAACGATCAAATGCCATATCTGCCTAACTACATGAGCAAATTTTAAACGTATTCTGTTGATTCGTTGAAAAGATATTAACAAAGATCTGAGTGATGCGTTAGTTTTGCAGAGTATATATACACCGGGGAATAACATGACAGAACAATAACAACTGCAGAGAATCTTAAATAATTGTGTTAATAATTGGTGGATTTGAAAACAGCTTTCAACAGTGGAATTAAGATGTCAGTGAATCTTTGGATGGGATTGGATCGTTTAAACAATTTACAGCACATGAGGAAAAAGTTATTGGCAAAACATTGTTTGCAAGTCAATAACTGATATCATCAGCTATTTAAAAGAACAGCTGCCACCAGCAAATCCCTGGCAGTATTTTTTTCTTTTTCATATATTCTGCTTTTCAAGTAGGTCGAGTATATAAATAGTAATTGAATATTTACTTCAAGTCAAGAAGTGTTGTTGTATCACATGATTCCCCGACGCAAATGTAACACATCATAACCATGATTAGACTGTACTTGTTTTTCAGGATGAACATTTAGGACGCTTTTGAGTAATTGGGTCAAAAATGGCAGCTACGGAGCAAATGGGATTCTATAGCCTATTTGACCTTGTGGCCTACTTATTTACCTCACACTACTCATTTATTGCCATAAATCACATGTCATTGGCATATACATTCAGGGAAATTTTGACAGTAATCGGGCCAAACTTGGCAATTCCGGAGCAAAAAGAAGGATTTTATCATATTTAACTTAACCTGACATTACCTTTTTTTTATCATAAAAATCTCAAAACAAACGTTCTGAACAATTTTCACAGTGATTGAGCAGATACATAGACCCCTATAGCAAAATCAAGATTTGACCTAATGATCTACTTTTAGACTCCATTCTGATGCCAATTCAATTCTTTGGATAATGTTGAAAAAAGTGTGACCCAAGGATCATATCTATGAAATTTGGTTGAATTCTGCCCAGCACTTTAGGAGGTTTTTTTGTATTTTGTTGACATACATAAAGATGGACAGATGGATGCCAGACAATCACATTACCTCACCTCAAGCACTTTGCATTCAGGTGAGCTAAAAATGCCTGGATGATAATCAGCATTTACCCCTTATTCCCTTTTACATCAGTGTTTTCTGATATTGTACAAATCTTTCTTTATAAAGGGCTTCAGGATACCAATAAGTACTGAAACATATATTTATCCATTTTGATGCTTTTATTGAAATATAAAATATTTGAAATCCTGAACAAATTGGTGAAGAAAAATGACACCAATAATTTTCTGGTTACACAAATAAGACCATTACTTGGTCACAATACTCTGGCCACTTAATTGTTTACAATACTTAAATAAGTTCATAAAAATCTTTCTCTAATAAACAGTCATACTGTAAAATTTTGGAATGAAAGCGATATAATAAATATCAGATACACATATAAGCCAAGACTGAGACAAAGGACCCTTAATGAATCTTGCCCTAACTTTTGAAACTTGGCCCCAACTTTTTTTAATACTGTGAAAGGGATGTTGCCAACCTTTTTAAATCCACCTTTTTTATAGCATTTGAGACAAAGATGGATCCAGATCAGCCTGCACATTCTCATCATACTGTCCTCCAACAACTTCTTCATTACCTGTATCACGGTGTATAATCACGTGACTCAGAATTTCCAATAATCTTCAATATATTTTTTAATACTTGACCAGTTTGAATTCGATTTGAAGCAGAGAATGTGGGAAAATGCCAGGAATTAGCTAGACGTGTTGGATTTTTGAAAAATCAACTGATTAAAAAAAGTTATTGAAGGTAAACCAAAATGTTGGTTTATCTTCAATAACTTTTTTATCAATTGATTTTTCAAAAATCAACCACATCCATCTAATGCGTGACATATGTCCACATTCTCTGCTTCAAACCGAATTAAAATCGGTCCAGTATTTACAAAATTATTGAAGATTTTCGGAAAATATTGTATCATGTGATTATCCACCGTGTGTATCAACATTTGAGATTAGCATGGATTCCGACCAGACTCTGCACAGATACAAACTGATCTAGATCAATGACTGTTGCTACAAGTTTGAAAAGTTTTAGACTGGTCCAAATTCAAAGATGCAGCAGACGAAATTTACAATTGAATGTTGAAATTTTATATTTGTTGGTCTTTTTTGGTAGAAAACATTTTGGGAAATGAAGAAATTGCTTTTCAAAAGCAATTTCTTTGTTTTCCAAAATGTTTTCCAAAGTCTTTTTTTATGAGGGACAGCAAAAGGTGTCAATGGGCAGAAATGGGTTAAATACCTGAAGGGCCCATTATCCAATCCCAACTCAAACAGATTTACCTCATGACTTATAAGGCTGATTCATGTTAACTACATGTTTAATATCGTCCCTAGCTTGCTCTAAGCCATGAACTTCCGACCTAATCATAATGAACGACTGAGACACAGCAAAACCGACTAGAAGGATCAGAGCCACTTTTAAGAACACAACAAAGAAGTCTATTGGATATGGTATATGTATCACAGAGATGCCGTATAATACAGCTACACAGAATACTATAAAAGCGACAAACAGCCGGCTGGTGGTCTTTGTTTGTTCCAAGCCCCTGTTGATGACTGATAAAGCCTCTATTAGTAGATGAGACAGTTCTGTGTCTGACTTCCATGGAGCTGAAAATATAAAGATGGTTGGTTATTCTTCAATCAAAGTGTACAATCATCATATGTCAGACATGAAGTTAAACCTTTACCAGAGTAATAAAGTTTGTGTGGTTTAATTAATTCCAATTTAAAGACATGTCTTGACACACAAGATGATAACGTCTTTGTAAGATAATGGGGAAAATGAATTGCATACAACAAGAGCTTTCTTCAATTCTAACATTGTTTTCAAACCAAAAGGATCAAAGTTGAAACAATATAAAATTCCATTCATTTTAAATTGACTTCTGTTAAATCTTTGAATTAGAAACAGCTTAAACTTTTGCTATTTGGTATATGGTTAACCCTTTCCCAAACAACAAAATTTTAGGGTGATCCACTTCAAAAACTGCCAAAAATGACAAACAGATGTAATTAAAGAAAGGATTTGTGTAAAATATGGCACAGAAAATATTGAGACAAAAGAAGAAACTGCTGGTTATCAGCAGTTTCTTCTTTTGTTTCAATATTTTCTCAAACCTTTTCTATTAGGGACGTCAAAGCCAGGTCTTGTTTGGGAAGGGGTTAAACACAAATGTGTTGCAGACTACAAAACAAGACATACAGAATAGGAAAATGTACATTAACTGATGCGAGGTATAAGCACTTTCTTCTTTTCAATCAGGGGTTGGTTGCTGTATGTTCAATATCTCAAGAGCTTGAAGGAGGAAATTCATTAACTATATTCCCCTGTTAAATCTATGTATTCAACTCTTTCCCAAATGAAAAAAAGTTTGGAATGATTAAATGAGAGCTGCTGTAGACAACAAAATTGATGTTAATAAAATTCAGATTTTTGCATAATAAATCAAATAAAGAAAATATTGGGGCTGAAGAAGAAAATGCTGGTCACCTTATGTCTCAATTTTTTCCAAAGTATATATTATTCAGGACGATTTCTTTTATATGTTAACAAGAGCTTAGCCTGGCTTTGCATTCTCAACCAAGAGGACATGTTGTCAATAAAATTAGTATTTTTTCAATTCAAGGCCAGCTACTTTAAGAACATCAACAGTTATCTTACAGCATGGAAATTCAATATGGCAAGTTTGGTCATCTTCAGACTGAAACAGTACTAGTAACTGTTGTGTACACGAGAAATTGCTATCGGACAGTCAGATGAATGGCCAGTATCAAAATATACCACCCTTCTGGTGTATAAAAGGGGGATAAACATCAACTTGTTAGAACCTACCTGCTGTTTGTTTTCTCTGTAAGTTAAAAGTAGCAGTGACGCCTTCATGGTCGGAGAAGTTGAATGATTGACCAGGTACTTTACCCATTACTACAGAACAATCTGATACTTCGACCTCTATGCCTGAAACAAATTATTACATTTCCTCAGTGTTATTGCAAAACCTTGTAACTCCAGCTTAACAAAGCTGGAGTTACAAAGTTTTGCAATAACACTGATAATCAAACCTTTAACAAAACAGCAAAACTTTGGACTGTTCCAATTATGAATTTACAAGAGGACCATGATGGTCCTATATCGCTCACCTGAATCAAGATGGCAAGAGTGATAATGGCAATTTTGTCAAATTCAAAGGCATGAAACTTATAAGGACTTTTTGTTTGGAAACAATCAAGAAATAATTTTGTTCCAATCGATCCTGTAAGGTTGGGTATGAATTAGCACAATTGTTGACATTTTTTTTTTCAATAATTATTTAATGATTTCGCAATATACAACATAGGGCTAATTTTCAAAGCATTCTGATCTGTTAGAGATTGATCATTTATAATAGGCTCAATTAACAAGATTTGGTCTGTGATTGAAAGAATATAGTACAGGATTACCATCTGATAAGCTAAGGCTAATCCCTTATTTGTTTACATAAGATAAACATGGCGCCAGCCAGAGCAACAGATAAGAGAAACAGGACAGATTTCTCTGAGTCCGATAAGCCCCTTCCTCCCTGCCACAGCCTGATTTTTTATCAATTGTAAGAATTTGAGAACAAATTTTGAAAAGAGTGACTCAAGGAACATTCCTGCAAAGTCTGGTTCATTTGGGCCCAATGGTTGATTTTTTAAGAATTTTCTTATAATTTCTCGAAGTCCAATAAGCCCCTTCCTCCCTGCCAAGGCCACATTTTTTGTCAATTGTAAGAATTTGAAAACAAATTTTGAAAAGAGTGACTCAAGGAACATTCCTGTAAAGTCTGGTTCAAATTGGCCCAATGGTTGATTTTTAAAGAATTTTCTTACAATTTCTCTGAGTCTGATAAGCCCCCTTCCTCCCTGCCACGGCCACATTTTTTGACAAATGTAACAAGAGGCCCCTCTGGGCCTTATCGGTCACCTGAATCTAATGAGCAGAAACATTTAAGGAAAATGTTAAGTTAACAAAAAGCGCACCCCCCAGCACCACCATTTCTTGACAGTCTTTTTTTCTCTTGTACAAACTTATTCAAAGACTCAAATACCAAAATGTGAATTCAATCCAACAGTAGAACATTTCTTAATATGTACCCTATTTACCCCCTTTTGGCACCTTTTGGGGCCCCAAAGGGAGATAACTCCATGATTTGTAAAAATCTGAAGCGGCTTCCCATTGGAATGCTTCCTGCCAAGTCTGGTAGAAATCTGTCCAATGGTTCTCAAAAAGGAGAAGAAAATGTTCAAAGTTAAGTAATAACGCGAAGCCCTCCCATCCCCCATCCACAGCACGGCCATTTATTGACGAGTTTTTTTCTCTTGTACAAATTTTGTAGTCCTTGCCCTAAAGACTTTAACTTCCAAATGTGTATCCAATGCAACAGCCGGTTCATGAGTAGAAGATATTTTAAGATGTACCCAATTTACCCCCTTTTTGGCCGTTTATGGGACCCCAAAGGGAGATAACTCCATGATTTGTACAAAGTCTGAAGCAGCTTCCTATTAGGATGCTTTCTGCCAAGTTTGGTAAAAATCCAACCAATGGTTCTTAATAAGAAGTCGAAAATGTTAAGTTAACTAATACCGCAACCCCACTCCCATCCCCCATCCCCAGCACGGCCATTTCTGGGCGGATTTTTTTCTCTTGTACAAACTTTGTTGTCCTTGCCCTAAAGACTCTAAATACCAAATGTGAATCAAATCCAACAGCCGGTTCATGAGAAGAAGATTTTTTAAGATGTACCCTATTTAACCCCTTTTTGGCCCCTTATGGGGCCCCAAAGGGAAATAACTCCATGATTCGTACAAATCTGAAGCGGCTTCCCATGGGGATGCTCCCTGCCAAGTTTGGTTGTAATCCGTCCAATGGTTCTCAAGAAGAAGTCGAAAATGTTAAGTTAACTAATAACGCGACCCCCCCTCCCATCCCCCATCCCCAGCACGGCCATTTCTGGGCGGATTTTTTTCTCTTGTACAAACTTTGTTGTCCTTGCCCTAAAGACTCTAAATACCAAATGTAAATCAAATCCAACTGCCGGTTCATGAGAAGAAGATTTTTTAAGATGTACCCTATTTAACCCCTTTTTGGCCCCTTATGGGGCCCCAAAGGGAGATAACTCCATGATTCGTACAAATCTGAAGCGGCTTCCCATGGGGATGCTCCCTGCCAAGTTTGGTTGTAATCCGTCCAATGGTTCTCAAGAAGAAGTCGAAAATGTTAAAAGTTAACGGACGACGGACGACGGACGACGGACGACGCACGACGCACGACGACGGACGAAACACGGTCGCAATAGGTCACCATGACCTTCGGTCAGGTGACCTAAAAATTTGTGAATAAACTTTGAAAAGAGTGACTCAAGGAACATTTCTGCAAAGTCTGGTCCAAATTGGCCCAATGGTTGATTTTTAAAGAATTTTCTTATGATTTCTCCAAGTCCGATAAGCCCCTTCCTCCCTGCCACAGTCATAATTTTTTGACAAAGGTAAAAATTTGTGAATAAACTTTGAAAACAGTGACTAAAGGAACATTTCTGCAAAGTCTGGTCCACATTGGCCCAATGGTTGATTTTTAAAGAATTTTCTTATGATTTCTCCAAGTGCGATAAGCCCCTTCCTCCCTGCCACGGCCACATTTTTTGTCAATTGCAAGAATTTGAAAACAAATTTTAAAAAGAGTGACTCAAGGAACATTTCTGCAAAGTCTGGTTCAGTTGGGCCCAATGGTTGATTTTTAAAGAATTTTCTTATGATTTCTCTAAGTCCAATAAGCCCCTTCCTCCCTGCCACGGCCACATTTTTTGACAAAGGTAAAAATTTGTGGATAAATTTTGAAAAGAGTGGCTCAAGGCACATTCCTGCCAACTTTGGTTCAAATTGGCCCAATGGTTGATTTTTAAAGAATTTTCTTAAGCATATAAGCCCCGCCCTGCCACGCCCACATTTTTTGACAAATCAAAAATTCACGAACAAGTTTTGAAAAGGGTCACACAAGGAACATTCCTGCCAAGTTTGGTTAAAATTGGACCAATGGTTTAGGAGGAGAAGATGTTTGAAGAAATTGTGGACGGACAGACGGACAGACGGACGGACGGACGGACGACGGACAAAAAGCGATCACAATAGCTCACTTTGAGCACTTCGTGCTCAGGTGAGCTAATAAACACCTAAACTCAAAAGCTTTGATGGACAAATAACAGATGTTGATAAAGAGAGGTTTGACGTGCTATACAGCTACTCAGAAAGTTTTGCAGCAAAAAGAGAAAATGCCAGTTATCATAATTCCCTTCTTTTGTGTCAATGTGCTAACACTAAAGTGCGTCAAAATGTGTCATAGTCACCTTGCAATAAATAAGAATGACAGCAGCCCATACTTGCAAATCCGAATAATACAAGAGGGCCGTTGGCCCTAAGTCCCTCACCTGAGAAGGGGCTTTCTTACAGGTAATGTAATAAAGTAGATGCTATGCCCCTGATAAGCAGATTTTTACAAGAAGTCCCTTTTTCTGTGACGGGGCAAATTATTGAAAAACAAAGAACAGCGCCCCTTAGCAATATCATAATATCACCTCCAAAGGAATATCTCTGGCAAGTTTGGTAGAAATTAGCCTGGTAGTTTAGGAGGAGATGTCATTGAAATTTGGTCGAATTTCTCGTTTTCTGTTGCCATGGCAACTAGAGCTTTTAATGGATTTCAATTCTTTTAGCAATTTTTAAAAGGAACCTCCTAAGGCATATTTCTGCCAAGTTAAGTTGAAATTAGGCAAGTAATTTAGGAAAAGATGCTGTTTAAAGAAATTATTGAGATTTAGTCAAATTTCTCCTTTTCTGTTGCCACGGCAACCAGAGTTTTTAATAGATTTCCATTCTTTTAGCAATTCTTTGCCGAGACCTCCTAAGGAATATTTCTGCCAAGTTTGGTTGTTATTTGCCATGCAATTTGGGAGAAGATGTCGTTCAAAGATGATAATAAGCTTTTGTCAAATTTCTCCTTTTCTGTTGCCATGGCAACCAGAGTTTTTTTATGGATTTCAATTCTTTTAGCAATTCTTAAAGGAAATTACCTAAGGAACATTCCTGCCAAGTTTGGTTGAAATTGGCAAAGTAGTTTAGGAGGAGATGTCATTTAAAGAAATTGTTGACGGACGACGCAAGATGAACGACGGACATAAGGTGATCACAATAGTTCACTTGAGCACCTTGTGCTTAGGTGAGCTAAAAACATTTCCGGATTAGAAGAATTTGCTTTCATGATCATTTCTATAGACACTCTCTGTTTGAGGTTCAAGTATAAGAATTTGATAATTGGTCCACTTCTGCTTCACAATTATTTTGCAGCAAACCCTAACAAGAGGGCCGTTGGCCCTAGGTCGCTCACCTGAGATGGGGTTTTATAACAGATCAGATTTCTTACAGGTAATGCAATAAAGGGTCAAAGATCATATGAACGCCGCTATGCGATTTCAAACCATAGAAAGCCCAGAAAACTACCTTAGTGCAATATCATATATAACTCAAATATGAAGTTTCATCCAATTCGGCTATTTGGTTATGGAGAAATTGCTTTGGACAGATGGAACTAGAATATCACTGAAAGTGATCATACCCCCCAAAAGCGCAGTTTTTGTGCATTTTGAGAAGTTGATTTCATATGAACTGGGAGCTGTTCAATTGGGAAATAGAGCTAACAAAAAATCAACAGACCAAACAACACATGTAAATGTTGCAAAAAATAATAATTTTCAACAAAAGGACATAGCTCATTTAACAATCCCCAATCCCTGCCCTGCCATGCTGATATTTTTCAATAAAACAAAAATTCACAACCATGTATTGAAGACAGTCAATCAAGGTACATTTCTGTAAGATTTGGTTCAAATTTACCGTATAATTGCTTTTTTAAAGAATTTTCTCATGATTTCGTTAAGTCTGTTAAGCCCTGCCCTGCCATTACCACAGTTTTTGCAAATCAAAAATTCACGAACAAATTTTGAAATAAGTCACGAAAATGAACATTCCTGCCAATTTTGGTAACAAAACACTGAATCAAAAATTCACGATCAAGTTTTGAAAAGAGTCACCCAAGGAACATTCCTGCCAAGTTTGGTAAGAATTGGCTTAGTGGTTAAGGAGAAGATTTTTGAAGAATTATCTGACAATTTCTTGAAGTCCTATTAGCCCCGCCCTGCCACACCCACAGTTGTTGACGAATCAAAAATTCATGAACATACATTGCATACAATCACTCAAGGGACATTAGTGCCAACTCTAGTTCAAAATGGTCTAATAATTGATTTTTAAAGAATTTTCACATGATTTCTCTAAGTCCAATAAGCCCCGCCCTGCCACGCCCACAATTTTTGACGAATCAAAAATTCACGAACAAGTTTTGAAAAGGTTCACCCAAGGAACATTCTTGCCAAGTTTAGTAAGAATTGGCCCAGTGGTTAAGGAGAAGAAGATTTTTGAAGAATTATCTAACGATATCTCGAAGTCAGATAAGCCCCTCCCCCCCCCCCCCCCCCTGCCACGCCCACATTTTTTGGCGAATGAAAAAATCATGAGCATTCATTGAATACAATCACTCAAGAGTCATTCCTGCCAAGTTTGGTTCAAATTGGCCTGATAATTGATTTTTAAAGATTTTTCACATGATTTCTCTAAGTCCGATAAGCCCCGCCCTGCCACGCCCACAATTTTTGACGAATCAAAAATTCACGAACAAATTTTAAAAAGAGTCACCTGAGCAACATTCCTGCCAAGTTTAGTAAGAATTGGCCCAGTGGTTAAGGAGGAGAAGATTTTTGAAGAATTATATAACAATTTCTCGAAGTCCGATAAGCCCCGCCCTGCCACGCCCACATTTTTTTTGGCGAATGAAAAAATCATGAACATACATTGAATACAATCACTAAAGGGTCATTCCTGCCAAGTATGGTTCAAATTGGCCTGATAATTGATTTTTAAAGAATTTTCACATGATTTCTCTAAGTCCGATAAGCCCCGCCCTGCCACGCCCACAATTTTTGACAAATCAAAAATTCACAAACAATTTTGAAAAGGGTCACCCAAGGAACATTCCTGCCAAGTTTGGTAAGAATCCGACCAATGGTTGAGGAGGAGAAGATTTTTGAAGAAAAACCAACAGACGGACCAACAGACAGACAGACAGACAGACCAACAGACAGACAAGCTGACTCCTATATACCCCCCAAATTGAATTTGGGGGGTATAATTAAATTAAAACATACAGACTGACAAACAAACAGAAATTTACAAATTTACCTAGATCTATGACCTTGAACCTACCTAAATATATATTTCAAATAGAACATCTACTCATGATAAAGAACACATTTACCCATACATTTTTTTAAATCCATGCATAAATGTAGATGCTATGCGCCTGATAAGCAGATTTTTACTAGAAGTCCCATTTTTCTGTGACAAGGTTTTATATTGAAAAGCAAAGAAAAGTACCTCTTAGCAATATCATAAGCAATGCAAATATTAAGTTTTGTCAAATTTGGCTCTGCGGTTATTGAGAAATTGCTTCTGACAGATTTCTTGTAATTTCTCTTTTTCTGTTGCCATATGGCAACCAGAGTTGATTTTTTTTTTATAAATTGCAATTCTGTTAGCAAATTTTGAAATGTGACCTCCTAAGGAATATTTCTGTCTAGTTTGGTGGAAATTAGCCTGATAGTTTAGGAGGAGATATCATTCAACGATGTCATTGAGATTTGGTGGAAAATCTCCTTTTCTGTTGCCATGGCCACCAGAGCTTTTAAAAGATTTCAATTCTTTTAGCAATTTTTAAAAGGAACCTCATCAGAAATATTTCTGCCAAGTTTTGTTGAAATTGGCCAAGTAGTTTAGGAGGAGATGTTGTTCAAAGAAATTATTGAGAATTAGTCAAATTTCTCCTTTTCTGGTGCCATGGCAACCAGAGTTTTCAGTCAATTTCAATTCTTTTAGCAATTCTTAAAGAGGACCTCCTAAGGAATATTTTTGCCAAGTTTAGTTGAAATTGTCCTGGTAGTTTAGGAGGATATGTCGTTCAAAGATAGTATTGAGATTCAGTCCAATTTCTCCTTTTCTGTTGCCATGGCAACCAGAGTTTTTTATGGATTTCAATTCTTTTAGCAATTCTGAAAGGGGGTCATCTAAGGAACATTCCTGCCAAGTTTGGTTGAAATTGGCTTGGTAGTTTAGGAGGAGATGTCGTTCAAAGATAGTATTGAGATTCAGTCAAATTTCTCCTTTTCTGTTGCCATGGCAACCAGAATTTTTTGTATGGATTTCAATTCTTTTAGCCATTCTGAAAGGGGGTCACCTAATGAACATTCCTGTCAAGTTTAGTTGAAATTAGCCATGTAGTTTCCGAGGAGATGTCGTTCAAAGATAGTATTGAGATTCAGTCAAATTTCTCCTTTTCTGTTGCCATGGCAACCAGAGTTTTTTATGGATTTCAATTCTTTTAGCAATTCTGAAAGGGGGTTACCTAAGGAACATTCCTGCCAAGTTTGGTTGAAATTGGCCCAGTAGTTTAGGAGGAGATGTCGTTCAAAGATAGTATTGAGATTCAGTCAAATTTCTCCTTTTCTGTTGCCATGGCAACCAGAGTTTTTCATGGATTTCAATTCTTTTAGCAATTCTGAAAGGGGGTCACCTAAGGAACATTCCTGTAAAGTTTGGTTGAAATTGGCCATGTAGTTTAGGAGGAGATGTCATTTAAAGAAATTGTTGACGGACGACACACGACGGACGGACGCCGGACAAAAGGTGATCACAATAGCTCACTTGAGCTTGTGCTCAGGTGAGCTAAAAATACAATGTTTATAAAGATGTGTACACCTACCTTTTCCATTTTGATAGAGTATATAATCAATCCTCTTGCCTTTAGGATACCTCTGAAAGTTTTTATCTTGACAGTAACTGTTAGATGGACAATCGCACGTATTACCCTCATTCTCATCAGGTTGTGAGGACTTCTGCAAATTATGAAATATAAACAAAAGCTGGAATTTGAAAATAGAGTTTTATTAGCATTTAACCCATTACTAGACAGCAAAATTTTAGACAATCCCAATCTGAAAGGTATTGCAGAAGACAATTTCAAGTTGACAAAATTTTATAAATATATGCACTTTGGATAAGAAAATACTGTGAAGAATCAAAAGATGGCGTGCGAAGCAATTTCTTCATTCTCCACAATGTTTTCCAAAGCGTTTTTCTTGAGGGGCATCACTGTATGGGAATAGGCTAACCCTTTCTAAAATGACAATATTTTAGAATGGTTTAAATTCAAAAAGGTAGCAAATAACAATTTCACATTCCACATTACTTGGTCTTTCTCAATAGGAATTATAATGGGAAATGAAGAATATCATTTGTTTTTCACAAGTCTAAAATTCAATTGGTTTGGGAAAGGGTGATAAGTCTTACCTTTTCTAGCCATGAGTCTCTCAAGTTAGCATTGGTCCTGATAATCTTGTACCCTAGATCTACTGGTTCCAGGTTCAAGTCCCCACACAGCAGAGCCAGATCAGCCTGCACGCTGGTCATGTTGATAAACTGGCTCAGATTGAACGCCTGGGATACACGATGTGGTAAATATTCATCTACGTCTCTATTGTACTCAGCGTGAATCTATAGAAAATCAATATCAATACAGTCAACACTGGTTGTGTCGAAGTCAGAGGGGCCATCAAAATAACTCGACATATCCGGAGTTTCACTCATCCGATTTTATTTATTTTTCGATGAAAACGTTGTTTAACCATTTTTGATGGGCATCGTATGTGTCCATGATTAAAATATAGTAGGAAAAGGAAAGAAATTGCTCAAAACGAGCAATTTCTATCCTTTTCCTACTAAATTTCAATGGCTGTATTTGTTTCAGAATTATTTTGATTAAACATTTTGATATCCATCTGTTGAGGACGGGACATTATTTTAACTTCGATTTAAGCGGAATTTCGACTTATCCGATGTCGACTTAACGAGTGTCGACTGTAATTGAATGGTTTGACCTTATTTACTCTTTCCTGAACAACAAAAACTGAAACTGTTAAATAAATTTGAAAGCTACAGGCAACAATTCATAAATTGATGAGAATAGATTATGTAAATTATAGCGCAGAAATATTGAGATTAATGGATTTAACGGGTTTAACATCACTTTAAACTGCATTTTGGTTATATCAATGCCAATGAGCAACTTATCATGGATATCTGTCATTGTTCTCACCAGTACCACATCCTTATAAAGCCTCCAGCTGCTTATCTTAAGTTTATAATTATTGACCTGTTGAGCCAAATATATAAAAGGATATTTGCTCCAGCCTGGTATTGAAACCTGGACCTAAAGAATGAGTAAGATTTGCTACCAACTGCAAGGCGACCCTGACCCAATTAGAATGAACAAATGGAATTTTATGCCCCACTCCACAGCTAAAATCATATGGAGACTGGACCCCGGAAAGTCTCATCCCAAAAACTGACCTAACCCAATGATATTGCAGGTGGAAATGTTTATACTTTTAGTGCCTTGGCTTCAGAACTATATAAAGAAGATGAGCATCAATCATACTTACATGTGTTACATATAAATGTAGAACAAACCCCTTCACATCTATTTTAGCCAGCCCGACCCCCTTTCCTCCAAACCAATCACCATGCTGTACTTTATGCACATATCCATTCAGGTCAAACTTGTGGTACAGGGTCTCCATAATTCTGTACTTTGAGAAAATACAGAGTCCACTTCCTATCATACCACTGTAAGGAAAGAAAAGTCATTTAATCGAAGACAGCAAAAATATGGGTGATTTTAATTCAGAGATGTTGCAGACAACAATTTCAAATGCATGGAATTCCACAGTTTCGGTCTTTACATGTACAAAACATTTTGGTAAATGAAGAAATTGCTTGTCACAAGCAATTTCTTCATTTTTCAAAAGATTTACCAAAGACTGTATCTTGCAGGGCGTCTAAAGGTGTTGTTGTGTGGGAATGGGTTGAGTCTTTCCCAAATGTTATTGTTTTAAACATGCCATAATTGAGTTGCTGACAAAAAAAATAATGCTTACTCATATAGAAATCTCTATTGTGTTACAGTATAATAAAACTTTGCAGGAAATGGAGAAATGCTCTCAAAGAACAATTCCAATAAGTACAAACAATGTAGGGATTGATCAACAATAAATGGTATTTTGTATTTGAAAAGTCTAAGCAGTCTATTATTTTCCGTTCTGGACTAATCTGGGCCTTTTAAAATTTCAAAATGTTGTATCTTGAATATATGTGTCTTTATTTCTTATACATCCATGCGACATAACAATCCCTTTTCCATATAATAGATCAAATGAACATTTACAATAATCATTTCCCATTATGGTTATCAATAAGATCTCAAAGCATCAGTTTCTATTCAACTCTTTCCAAAAGTGACAAAATTTAAGACTGCTCCAATTTGAAGGGAGTTAAATACCACAAATAATTGATATCACAAGTAAAACATTATTTTCTTTTAGCATGGAAAATATTGAGGGAAAAAGAGGAATTGCTGATTATCAGCAATTCCTTCATTTCCTTCAATGTTTTTCAAAGTCTTCTAAGATGGGGATGTCAATGTCGTCTTAACCAATAAAATATTGAAGGAAAAGGAACTAGAAGACCTGAAGGTCTTGAGTCGCTCCACAGGCCTGAATTTCATGTAATATTTAATCCAAGTTTTGATTAGATTGTCCAATGCTTGTGTTTCACAGAGCAAAAAGAAAGTTTCAAAACTAGATTGTTCAAAATGTTTGGTTCTTGAAGCAAAGAAAGTAAAACTATATGTTTGCCATTTGAGAAAGAGTAAAAGGAAATGGTAGAACATTCCAACTTAGGATGATACTAGCCATTAAAATTTTCCTTCTTCCAAACAGATCTAAATTAACAGACCATTGATTACTCCAAAATATTTCATATTTCTAAAAATAGATTTTGAGCTAAAAATAGATTCGGGGAAATACCCTTTTCCAAAATTAATGAAACCTGAGTTTCTTGTAATATCAAGTACAAGTTTTGACAAGATTTTTCAATACTTGTTGCTCTTAAAGCAATTACAAAGTAACAAAGAAAGCTGAAAATGCATTCATATAAGATCAATTGGTTACCAAGCTTTGTCTTTATTAGAGTAAGTTTGGCCATTGGAGTGAAAACGAAGTCACAATTAGCAATTTTGTCAAATTGAAAGGCATATAACTTAAGATTTTTATATTCCTATCTGGCTAAGAATCACACTAAAGCAAGATCTTAACTTCAACTATATCTTGTTTAAGTTTTGACCACATTGTTCAATATTTGTGGATGTAAATGTTGTAAAATCAAAGTCGAAAACAGCGATTTTGTCAAATTCAAGGGCAGATAAACCATGATTTAAGATTCCTATGAAGCTGAAAATTACACACATGCAAGTTCTTATGGCCAGTAAGATAATATGAAAGTTTCATGTTGATTGGTTGATATTTCTGGTTGTTTGAGTAAAAATAAGGTCAAAAATGGTAATTTTGCCAATTTCAAGGGCACATAACTCAAGACATAATATTCAGATCAAGCTGAAAATTGCACTCAGTCAAGATCTTATCAACACCAACATTCTAACCAAGTTTTGTCTTGATTGATAAATATTTGTAGTGGCTAGAGTGAAAACAAAGTCAAAATAGCCATTTTTTAATTCAAGGGCAGATAACTCCAGACTTTCTGGTTCAATCAGAATCAATTGAAGGAATCTGATAGAGGACCACCTAAGGATCATTCCTGTGAAGTTTGATTGAAATCCATCCAGTAGTTTCTGAGGAGAAGATTTTTAAAGAAAAGTTGACGACCGGACGGACGGACGGACGCACGCACGACGGACACAGCGCCATGACAATAGCCCGCTGGCCTGAAGGCCAGTGGAGCTAAAAATTGCTGATTATTGGCAATTTCCTCTATTCCTTTTAAATAATATGCTAAATTCAAACCGTTCTCAGTTGGGGGAAGTCAATGTCATCAAAACCAGGTCTTGTTTGTGAAAGGTTAACAGATAACTCCCACTTACCTGTAATAATAATGAGTGAATGGCAGCGTCTTACAGACTTTATCCTTGAGTATCTGGTAGTCTTTTTTGTTCCAAATCTGAAAATTAACAATTCTTTTAAAGTCAGTGTTCCAAATTGACTCTCACAAAATTGGAGTCTCAGTCATATTCACAAATGTGATCTGCATTCCCCAACACTTCAAATTTTCTGAGGCACGGAGGATAATCATGTGATACAACAATTTCAGAAAATCTTCAATAATATTTTTAAAACCCAACTGATTTAAAGAGAAGGTCAATAACTTTTTTATCAGTTGATGTTTCAATTGTCAACCATGTCCAGCTTATTCCTAGCGTTTTCCCACCTTCTCTGCTTCTAAATGAATTCAAATTGGTCAAGTATTGACAAAAATATTAACCCATTACTGCACAGTGACAACTTTAGACTCCTCCAACAGAAAAGGCTTTGGAAAACATTGTGGATAATGAAGAAAATGCTTGTGACAAGCAATTTCTTCATTTTCCACAATGTTTTTTTAACCCAAAATGGCAAAAAATTTAAAACTATATCAACTTGACATTGTGGTCTGGAACACCTTTGAATTTGGAACAGTCTACAATTTTGCCGTTTGGTAATGGGTTAATGATTTTCAGAATTTTTGAGTCATGTGTCTGTGATTATCCACCATGTGAGTGTCTGTTCTATATCTTTGTCCAATAAGTCAGTTTGTTTATCCTATCAATCACAGAAATCAAAAGTACAATTTATCAGAAAGTTTCAGCAATTAGTTGTGCATCAACAGATTTGTGTTGGAAAAGGAAATCATTCAGACACTTGTCCTTAATTTTGTTAATAATATTATCTTTTTCTTATTCTGAGAAATATCGCCAGTCAAATACATATAAATGTAATACTTTTGTCTTCCACTAGTACACTTACTTTTTGACCAAAAGTAACATAAACATTGCATACCTGGCTTTTGAAACAAGAGATGTTTGTAAAACATATATGCCCCCTCAAGGACCTACATTTGATGTAGGTCAAAGTCCAAGGTCAAGTTAACAGGGTCCAAGGTCATGGTCAAATATGAAAGGTCTTGGTGGTAGGTGTCTATGTGTGAAATATCAAGGCTGTATATGTAATTTTAAAGTAAAATGAAATATAGGCCAGGTTAAAGTTTTTAAAAGTAGGCCAAAGGTCAAGGTCATGGTCAAATGTGAAAGGTCTTGGTAGGAGGTCTCCATGTGTGAAATATCAAGGCTGTAGGTGAAAAAAGGACATGATATACATGCCTGGTTTAAGTTTTTTTAAAAGTAGGTCAAACTCCAAGGTCAAGGTTGCAATATTCAAGGTCATGGTCAAATGTGAAAGGTCTTGGTAGGGGGTGTGACATATCAAGGCTGTAGGTGTAATAGGACATAAGATAAAGGCTAGGTTATAGATTTCTAAAAGTATGTAAAAATCAAAGGTCAAGGTCGCACAGGCCAAGGTCAAGGTAAAATGTTAAAGGTCTTGGTAGGAGGTGTCCATGTGTAAAATATCCAGACTGTATAGGTAACAGGACATGAGATATAGGCCTAGTTTAAGTTCATTAAAAAGTAGGTCAAACTCCAAGGTCAAGGTCTAAGGTCATGGTCAAAAATGAAATGTCTTGGTTGGAAATGACCATGTGTGAAATATCAAGGCTGCATTTTAAAAGAAAGGCCAAACTCCAAGGTCAGGGTCACAAGGTCCAAGGTCATAGTCCTATGTGATAGGTCTTGGTCGGAGGTTTCCATGTGTCAAATATCAAGGATGTATGTGTCAAAGGACATGATATATGGGCCAGGTTAAAGTTTTTAAAAAGTAGGACAAACTCCAAGGTCACAAGGTCCAAGGTCATGTGAAAGATGTTGATCGGAGGTATCTATGTGTGACATATCAAGGCTGTATGTGTAAAAAGACATAACATATAGGCAAGGTTAAGAATTAAGTGTAAAGATCAAAAAAGAGCAATAACTCCAAAAATTTGATCGGCAAGGTTATGGTTCTTGTGCACTGCACCTCTCCATAATGAAATCTATCCACCTGTAAAGTTTCATGATTCTACCTTACATACTTTTTGAGTTGTGCTCCGGACAAGAATCAGGTTTGAAAATCAACAAAGGGCAATAACTCCATAAATTTGATCTGCAGAGTTACGGTTCTTGTGCACTGCACCTCTCCATAATGAGATCTATCCACCTGTAAGTTTCATGATTCTACCTTTAATACTTTTCGAGTTATGCTCCCGACAAGGTTTGCTTCCGACAAGGTTTGGTCTACGGACAGACCGAAGGACCAACCGACCGACCAACCAACCAACAAACTGACCTACCTACTGACCAACCGACCGACATACCGACACTTGCAAAACAATATACCCCCATTTTCTTCAAAAGGGGGCATAAATATTTGAATAAGAAATTGAGAAAAACTGCTGAAAAGCAGCATTTCCTTGATTTTACTTAATATTTTAATTAAAGGCTTCAATGAACACATTTCATAATCAATATAGCATTTCAGGGTTCCCCAGTGGGCACCCTGCATTTTATATAGAATTTGTCATCCGCAATTGCCTTAAATTTAGACTTTTCTAGAAATCTGTTTAAATCTCCCAAACCTCTTGGAAAACAGCCACTTCAAAATCAGATTTTGCCACTTCTTCTCCTATAGCATGCATTCTCTTCTTTCTGTCCTTAGATGCTATTGGCAGAGGAACTCCCCTGAAAGATTAACATAAAGAACTACAGATAAGAGGGAGTGAAGGCTTTTCAAATTGAAAAAAAAAACTGGTACGGGAAAGGAATTGGTCGCCGGCCAGTACATATTTAGATGGTTGAACTGTATGTAGCGTTCTAATCCACCCTGATTAAATACGGGCAAAGCCCGCAACTTGTCGGGGCAGAGCCTGCTTATAGGTTACGGGTAATTATGATGACAAATATCGACATACCCATACAACTTTGTGGCGGCCATTTTGTTTTTATTTCCATGGGGCTTTTGTGGACTAACTGTCAACAACTACTTCTGGTTGCAGATTTCCTTGTGCCGAAATCCACTGTTTGATAACCAGTCAACTTTACGTTGTCTGATGGGAAAATATGTGACAAAAATTAATAAAAACATCACCAACCTAAATTTCTCATTAAATTCTGTTTCAATAACACTGACATGTGTTTGTACAACATCAAAATAAGATATGGATAAGAAAAAAAAATTGTATCCATGGCATTTTGTGACACAAATGACGTCATTTATATATTTGCGCAAAACGTCACATGCACTCGCAGGGGAGTTTCTATACGACGTAATAGTACATTTCTGTCTAAGCGTCCCGTTGTTTAATCGACCCAGATACGCCTTTTTTACCCTTTCCCAATTGGCTAAAATTTACAGCAGCTCTATGGACGGCAAAGTAGAAATTATACTAGTAATAAGAATCTATAGCAAAATATTTTCTCTCAAAACATTTCCCTAGTTCTTAGAATTTTGACCAAGCGGCCATCAGAAAAACAAGAGCCGTCAGAGACGGACAATGCTCCCCGAATAAGGCATTGTCACAATAAATATATGCCATGCAGAGCTAATATAAAGCTAACAAATGTTAAGCCCCCTTTTTGCATGACAAATTTTGTATACGCAAATTTTAAATAGTTTTTTGTCAAGGGCATCTGATTTGCTACTCAAATATGAAATTTCATCAAATTCTGACCATTAGACTAAGAGAAATTAGAGAAAAACTGTATTTAACCTTAAGTCCCCTTTTCCCATGACGAGGCCTCAAATCCAAAAACCAGGAAAAGTACATCGGCATTTTGTCATAGGGAGTTCACATGGTAAGTTTCATTTGATTTGGCCCAAGGGTTATGGAGAAATCGCTTCGGACGGACGGACGGACGGACGGAATGACGGATGGACAGGACGGACGGACAGGACGGACGGACGGACGGACAGACAAAGCGGCGACTATATGCTCTCCCTTCGGGGAGCATAATAAATGGCTTAGGTCCAAGTCCAAATATTGATTTCCCATCAAGCCTCATCCACTCCCAATCTAATGAAAATCCGGTGTTTACTAACTTATCAGTAATATCTGCAGTGCACCCGTTAGGGGTCATCTTCTGTGACCTGGACCCCCCCCCCCCCCCCCCCAATCTGTTATCCCCTTCCAGGGTTCCCAAACAACATGATTTTAGGGTTCTTTTTAATTTTAAGCTGCTACAGGTGACACAATAGATCTAACAAGAGTGCCACTTATAAAACTTGAGACACAAAAATGACATTGACAAGGATTTATAAATATCCACTCAAAAACCTGTAAAAAATTATGTTCACAAGAAGGTTTTATAAATATCCAGTCAAAAACCTTGAAGGAATTGCGTTCACAAGGCTGAAATATCATAAAGCCCCAGAGACTAAGTTTTTAAGGGGGCATAACTCAGGCAAAAATTGATGAACCATAAAATTCTTACTTCATGCATCAATTAAGGTGATAACATCCATCAAGTTTCATTAAGATCCAGCCAAAATCTTAGGAGGAGTTGCGTTCACAAGGCTGCAATTTCAATACGGCCTAGTGACTAAGTTTTAAGGGGGCATAACTCAGGCAAAAATCAATGAACCATAAAATCCTTCCTTCATGCACATATACCAATTCAGGTGATAACATTGACCAAGTTTCAAAAAGATCTAGCCAGAAACTTAGGAGGAGTTGCGTTTACAAGGCTGCAATTTCAATAAGCCCTACAGACTAAGTTCTAACGGGGCATAACTCAGGCAAAAATCAATGAACCATAAAATCTTTCCTTCATGCACATCTACCAATTCAGGTGATAACATTGACCAAGTTTAAAAAAGATCCAGCCAGAAACTTAGGAGGAGTTGCGTTCACAAGAATGCAATTTCAATAAGCCCCAGAGACTAAGTTTTAAGGGGGCATAACTCAGTCCAAAAATCAATGAACCATAAAATCCTTCCTTCATGCACATCTACCAATTGAGATAATAACATTGACCAAGTTTCAAAAAGATCCATACAAAAACTTAGGAGGAGTTGCGTTGACAAGAAAAGTGGACGGACGTACGGACGTCTGGACGGGCGGACGAACAGACGGAGAAGATGATGCCAATATATCATATGTCCGTCTCTGGCAGTGTATAATAAGTTAGAATTTGTTTAACCCTTTCCCAAACAAGACCGGGTCTTGACATCCCTAATAGAACAGACTTGGGAAAACATTGAGACAAAAGAAGAAACTGCTGAAAATCAGCAGTTTCTCCTTTGTCTCAATATTTTCTATGCCATATTTGACACAAATTATATCTTTAATAACTTCCATTTTGCCATTTTTGGCAGTTTTTGAAGTGGATCACTCTAAATTTTTGTTGTTTGGGAAAGGGTTAAAACGTGGAACATTTTTTTTTGTCATGTTAATTTCCCGATCAGTTTCTTATATAAATCGTCAAAAGGAGGTCTTGTTATGGATAGGGTTGTAGATCTTTTTGCTTTAACCATTTAAAGACAGATAAGCGTCTGCTAAATCTGAGTCTTCTCTGATGTAAATATGCTCTTTGATATTTTGATTTTTTGCTATTTTCATCAGAGATTGTTGCACTTTGAAAATTGCAGGAAGTTCTCCACAAGTTGTGTCGTTTTGTTCACCGTTCGATCTTAAATGCTATCCTTAAAAGGCCTGATGATATCAATCAATGAACCATTTATTGTCATGCCTGTTGAAATATTTACGGCCAAAAAGTATTTCTAAAAGGTTTATAGGCAATGTTTTGCAACAACCCTCACCTGAGTAGCATTTGTTTACCATGACCTACCATTTAAAACCATGTGATCAATGCGAAATCTCGCCCATGAAATGGGGGTTTTCCCAGATTATGATGTAACGGTCTAAATATAAGAATTTAGAAAAAAAAATAAGATTATTTTATTTTTCAAATTGACTGCCGTTCTGAAATAATATAACAATAACGCATTTAAAAAACACTGATAATACAGGGTTGTGGATAGGTCAGAATTTTTGGGGGTCACAGGTGTCCCCCTACCTACATTTCATGGGGACATTAGAAAATTTTGGGGGACAAGCTAAAGTAACAAATATTTTAGTCATGATTTTAAACAAGTCTTGCATTTCATGTTGACATCAGTCAGACATTTTACCAACCAATTCTTATAGAACTTTTGTTCCTTGCCTTTTATTCGTCTCTGAGAAAGATGATTGATGCATTTGGCTGTCTGCATCGACAGACGACACAGTATCGGGTGTTTTATCCCCCATTCCCTCTCATTCGAGAGGTCCTGGGTTTGATACCCGGTCGCGGCTAATACCATTTCTGACAAAATTGTCACCCACCAATGGGTTTGAAATCGTTAACCTAAGTGGGCGAGCAGCTGGAGGCTCGGTAAGGGTGTTGTGGTAGTACTGGTTTGAGAAACAACAAGAATCCATGGATAGGAGCTCAAGCCACCGCGATATGACCCTGGTAGTTGAAAACGGCGTAAAATCCCAATAAACTCAAACTTTATCCCCCATTCATCGATTTCATGTCGTCTGCTATCTTTCTATTCAGACTTAGTCATCTGTCAATTTATTTCGCTAACAACTTTAAGACCAGTTCTCAATGTTTTATCTTAAAATCGGCTGAATCACTACATTCAAGTTTTGGCAGGTGCGCCATCCGTTTACAATGTTTTACATCTAAATCGGCTGAATTGAATAGTAAATCTTCGATACAGTCAAGCTTTTCCATGTGGCAATGTACGCGTAATAATATACAGTGCATGAATTAAACTATCATAACAAATGAAAACACCAATCGAGCAGAGTTTTCTTCGAAGCAATTACGGCAAATAAAAGATCGCACATTCTGATCGCGCCTGAAATCCTGTCAATTTTGAGGGACATTGAGAATTAGTTTGCGGGATTCCCGCCATGCCACAGCCTAGGCACAACACTGTAATATGAATAAATAAATAAAATATATCAGAAACGTCCGGCAAACATTCCAATCTAGTATTCACACCAATAATGTTTGCTACGATGTCAATTCGGGTCAATTCCATAACTTACGAGCATGGAGAATGAAATAAACGGAATTTCACAGGAAAAGCAATACCATTCAAGTTGCAAGCTGAACAGATTGACAAAAATTGATCTATGCAACAAGAACCCTCCATAATTTCAGGGCTGGGGTTTTCCTAGGCATTTTGGGAAACGGAGTCTGGCAAAATTGGGAAATTTTTGAAGTGCAAAATGGGTCATTTTGAGCAAAAAAGTAGGCAAAAAACTCATTTTTCAGTAGTGAAATTAACCATTTTAAATAGATTGGGAAAAATTGAAGAAAATTTGCTTTGGGAACACAGCCGTTTGCTTTGGGAATGCCTCCGTTTTCAGGAGGCACAGAAAGCATAGGAAAACCCCTGCAGGGGTAAAAGTTGAAAATTTTGAAAAACCTGAAAACCTGGAAAAGTCTGTATTTATATAGTAAAAATCGAGAAAATGGGGCATTTTGGAATACTCAAAAACCTGAACTTCAGGCATATGCCTGAAAACTTTTACCCCTGTAATTTCTAAACAAATGCGGTCACGTGACTTGAAGAAAGAAATTCGTAATCAAAGGCGGTCATGTGATAGTCAGATTGTTATTGTCATTTGTGTAAATAGAGTAACGTAAAGTGCCCTATAGTCGTCAAGTTTGGCTATTCAAACTGTAATTGCGCCTAAAGTCGTCAGTCTACCGGTTCCCTGCTTTTACCATATCAAAGCTGGACCATTTTTCTACGATTCCATATGTACATTGTAACTCTATATGCTAAAATATGCAAGATATTGAGGGAAAAGGAGGGCTGGGGTCCAGCTGACTACATTTGGACATCGTGGACCTAAAGTCGTCAAGTGATAGGTCCTTAAGTCGTCACCCTTTAGAAAACAATAAAAATAGCGTTAAATGATATCTAAAATGATTTTAAAACATAATTTTATGTATCATTATTCAATACTTAAGCCATCCAACCATAATTACTAGCCCTGGGTAGCATAAATCTACTGAATCCGATCTCTCAAAGTAGGCACCCCTTCGATATTTGTACCGCGATTTTTCCAAAATTACATCTTTTTTCTTCTATGGGTGATATTGTAACTCTTTCATGACCAAGACCTGGTTTTGATATCGTTTTTCAATGGTGTTTTGTAAGCATTGAAATAAAAGAAGAATATACAGACAATCTGCATTTTCTTCTTTTCCATCATTACTCTCCATGGTATTATAGAAACATTTCTAAACACTGATAACAACCATTTTCAAATCAGCGTCTGCTTTCAAAGTTTCCTTCTCAGATTGAAAAAAATGCTGTATGCCCTATACTCGTCATGTGGACTCAAATTTTAATCTGGTTTTGGGGGCAGAAATTGATATATCAAGCTACAAAGGGGGTTTAAATATGTATTAAAATATATCTTTTTTAAGCTAGAGTTATCCCTTTGGTTATCTGTGTAGTAAAATGTGTACAACATGCATTCGCGCGAGAGCCTGTGTTTACGCCCATTGTCTTCGCACGTTCTGTGTCCTGGTGCAAAATACACAGGTCCGAATCACCGTCCATATATACATTCACTATTAAAAAGGGTTAATGAACAAAGTACCTGGACAAAACAAGAGATATTTTCCTTTCAAATGATGTTTTTCTTTAATCTCTAAAATGACAGAAACGTGAGAAAAAGACATTACAAAAATAGTGACGACATTAGGACACTGACGACTATAGGGCAGTTTACGTTAGCATAATTAGATCTATATGGCATCTAGATAGATTTCTGTTGGCTTCGCCCGTATTTAGGCTTTGCCTATTTTCATATTAACGCAGTTCCATTTAATAACAATTTAGGTACGAAACTTCATTGGTACGAATGTAGATAATCGTATATTTTGTTTCGTATTAGTTTATAATACGAAGAAAGAATTTACAGACGTTCTGAATTAAATGTTTTTTTGAATTCCCTTCAATACAGACCACTTACCAACAGTTTAAAGTAAGAATTTTAAGACTTGAACTCATTATTGTTTATTTTTTTATCGTAGGTGGTGGACGCTTGTTTCCAATTTTCTGGTTTCCGGCCTTTCGAACGCTTAAGGTTTACTCGAATTAAAACCGGGAAACAGCTACTCTGTGTCAGCAAAAGTATTTATTTCCGGTTGTCGGTAAAATAAAAAAAGTCATGCCGAAAGACGTTGGAAGCTATTTAGCTGAGCAGCAGAAGAAAGCAAGCGGAGACATTGCCACAGAATGGAGCCAATTAGAAGAACTTTACAATAAAAAGTATAGAATTTGATCGTTAACGCGATCACCACTAAAATGATTATTTGTCACAGTGACTCAGCAACATTTTATGTTTTTTCTGCAAAAAAACATCTGAGAGAACTTGTTTGACTGTGTCTGTACAGTAATACCTGGGTCAATAGAATTGACCACGGCTTAGGGTTTTGTGTTCGTATAGATTTCTACTTCTAGCCTCGCCTACGTAGTTCCAACGCGTCTAAGAAACAACCAGCGTTTATGCAAACTAAAAGAAATACCAAACATTTTTCTACCTTTGCAACATAAAGTTCATTCATTCTTCCCCCTTTTTGAAACTTTTGATAGAGTAAAGTTGGGTTAATTCGACATTCGTCAAAATTCGACACCCTTCTATAATTTTCACAATTTATGACACACAAATCGTGATAATAGCATTCTAATACCGAACACCTTATGGCGGGGCGATAACTGACGTATAAAAATATTTCATGTCCTCCAAACACCAACCCTTTGCCCGAAAAAATGGCGGAAAAAAATTAAAACTTTCGAACTTTCTGATGAGCAAAAATGACCATTACAGATTACCGTAAGAAAGTGGATCTAAACAAAGACATTTGAAAAATTTTGAAAATCATTCTTATATGATAAATGTTTCAATACTTTGCCAGAAATGTATACATTTTCATAAATTATTTGATAAAAAGCATCTCTCCGTTTTATTTTCAACTTGAGAAAGGGTGTCAAATTTATACGACAAAATATTTCAAGATCGTATAATTTGGACATGCCCTAAAACGTGATTAATTGTTTGAATTTGAATGTTCCTACATCAACAGAAACAGACAACAGTTTGGTTGTTGCGCTTATTTTGAACAGTAGAAATGGCGCTGATGCCCTTTTCATCAACCAACAAACAATTTTGATCTAAATATACGTATTATTAACAAAAAAAATTCCACATAAATTAGCATATGAAACGTTTCAGGCGGAAAACTGTTCCATAAGATTCATATTCTGAGGTCAGTCAAAGTTCTCGACTGTAGTAGATGAATATATTAAATATGGTGAGTCTTACTTTGTAAGAAACATCCTTATTAATCCACCACAATAGTTAACAATCCAACGCATGAAAATTAAATATCACTCAAAGATTTGACCTTTGTTTGAAGGTGCACAAATTCCTTAATTAGCGACTATCAAAACGCCCGAATGCGGTTCTTTTAATTCACGTGGCACCGCCTTGTAAATCTACTGAGTAAATTGTGTTTAATTGATTGGTCGGAACAGTTTGTCAGTCTCCACCCATTTGATCATTTATATGCTTGATTGACAGGGATATCCACGTGCTGATTTCTCATTCCTTTGTCGGAACAAAATGACGTCATACAATCGTCATACCACTAACCATCTAAGGGAGAGTTTAAAACATCAAACAAAGCCGCGAAGCCACGCGCGGAACACCTGTTATTGAACAGTTTCCGAAAATAGAAATAGACTCATTCCCATACAGTACTTAAAAGGGAACAGTTGTTGAAATTTCGGGCTGCGCATGTTCAGTTAAGATTAATTTGGTCATGGATTAATTGAACCATTAATTGGAATATTTCAGCGACAAGGTATTACTTTTACTTTTCATTCGAGGAGACAATTGACTTTCTAAACATCGTTGTTTGGCAAACGCAGTGTTTTATATGAAGAAGGAATATTCCGTAGATGCTTTAAGGGAATATTTGTGGTTTAGGATATGACTTTGTGCGGATGAACATTTAAAAAAAATCACATTTCGCAAATTGATCTCTGTCTCCGAATCGTGGATGAGAATGAAAATCTCAATGAAGAAAAATCAAGTGCATCGTTATAATCAATATATTCACCTGATTTGCTGTTTATAAGAGATATTAACATCGTTTTCTGATTATTTTCTTACAAAAATTCTTGGGGTGTCGAATTTACCCTCAAGGTGTCGAATTTATACCACGATGGGTCTCATGATTTAACGGGAAAAAAGACGGCAACGACAATCTCGTATTCGGGCGACGTTTTTTGCAAATGAAAAAAAATCAAGCCAACTTCCGTTTAGATAAATGTTTATTCTCTGGAATATTTTGCCACAGCTTTTTTGCTCATTTCGTCTTAAGGTGTCGAAATTACCTGTCTTTACTCTATCGCTGAAACTTATTTTTCAACATAACATACAGAAAAATATCGGGTATGGGTTTCCAATATGGCGGCAGTGAGAGTACAGAGAAACGACGCATTTCATTGGTTTCTATATTTACTCTGACAAAAACGGAAGTACAGTTCTCTTTTCACTCTGAGAAACCTGTACGCCATACATTACTAAACTGGGGCTGGAAAAATCTGTATGGGTGGCATGCGGTTTTTATCTGTGTGGGAGAATAACTCCTATATTTGGCGTTAGGTTTCAAGAAAAAAGAAATGGAAATATTGCATAAAACATCATTTCAAAACATCATGGCTGTTCAAAACTTTTCTGTTAACCACACAATATGAAGATAACGAGTACATCATCCAAAACAGTGAATTTTTCATAAGGAAATCACGCTACATGCCACATGCCTGTCACATGACTTTCTAAAAATAGCGAGGTATCCGGTGTCGGCTGGTTTACTTTTCATTTTCAAAAACTCTCTGAAAATAACATTTTTTAGAACATGGAAATTTGGTAATTAGAAAAAATGGAATATTTTAGTGTTTTAAATAAAATAATATTTGGTAATCGGCGATCTTTCACATTTTGGTCTTCTTGGATGCTTCATGTTTTCAGTAGACAGAAGTGCTCGAGAATGACGTCACAAGGTGTTATTAAATTGAAAGCGAGGACAAAACAAAAATGGCTTCATAATAGTGATGCGTTGAAATAGAGTACTCGAGGATACTTCTACCAGTTACTGGCCAAACTCAGCACGTTGAGTATTACTGCCAGGGGGTGCGCACAATGAAAAAGTAAATAAAAAGTGGGAAGTTTGTACAGTGAAGATAAAAGTAAAAACATAAAGAGGAAATTAGTGAAAGTGTTGGGCAAGTCTGGCTTTGAAAGCTAGAACTGTGCCTGCTGTTGCTACCTCAGGGGGTAGACTGTTCCACTCTTTGACTGTTCTGGAGAAGAATGATTGTTGTCTGTACATTGTTGTTGAGAACGGTAGCTTGTAGGAATGTGGCGGTTGGTGTCTAGATTGGCGAGGGTTTGGAAGGAGTCTGTGTTCGTGACTTACTGCTACTTGTTGGTTCATACGACCACGTTTTTGTGTATACTGTGTAAGAAGACATCTGATTCAAATAGCACTAGAAATTAGATTGGACCAATTAGGTTTGTTGTCACAAGTAATGACCCCAAAGATTAATTATATGACCGTCGATAATACGGGCCCTGGATCTTGTTTGGGAGAGGGTTAACCTATTACCAAATGGCAAAGTTTTGGATAGTTCCAATTTGAAAGATGTTGCAGACGACAATTTCAAGTTAATGAAATTTTGAAATTCTTTCCATTTTTGCTAAGAAAATAATGTGGAAAAAGAAGAAACTGCTTGTCACAAGCAATTTCTTCATTTACCACAATGTTTTCAAAAGCAATTATATTGTGGGGAGTCAAAAAGAGTTAATGTGTTGGAATGGGTTAAGATATGTGAGGGGAGTGTTCAATGTTGACTCTTGATTTAATTTACAGGTTATGGCACCAACTTACACTGAAGTTACAGAACTTTGTGAAGAACCCCGTATTCTCAAAAGGAGATGGCCTGATCAGAGTAAGCTTCTTAACCCATTACCAGACGGCAAAATTTTGGACCATTCAAAATTCAAAGCTGCTGCAGACGGCAATATTAAAGTAACTATAAAGGAAATGTCTGTGCAATATAGAACAGAAAATATTGAGACAAAAGAAGAAAATGCTGATCATCAGCATTTTATTCTTTTGCCTCAATGTTTTCCCAAGTATTTTATAATAAGGACGCCAAAACCTGGTCTTGTTTGGTAATGGGTTAATCCTTTCTCTAACAACAAAATTTATTATATTCCAATTTAACAGACTTTTTTGACAAAAAAGGAATAAATGAAATAGTATCTGGGTAATGTTGTTGCACTATACAAATTGAAATTTGGTACTAAATAAGAAATGGAATTTATGATCTCTTTCAGATGTATGAAAACTTCATTTCCGATTTTGAACACAGGTAAGATTTCATCTTGTTTCTTGTATTTCAAGTGATTTTTATGCCACATAAGGAAAGATTGGGTGCATATATTATTGTTTAACTGTTGCCGGTCGGTCTGTCTGGAAGCTAACATTAGCACTTTCTCTAAAAGTATGAGAAAAAAAACCTGAATTTGAAATTAAATAATATGTAACCTTTTTTCAATGACATCTGTCTTTTTCTCCATGCTATAAGATCTTCCTCAAGGTAATCATTTAACCGTTTTCAGTTGAATTCTAGCTTGTAATATTATTAATCTTAAAACTTAACACAGTTTTCTCCAAAAGCATTTAGACAAACAAATCTCAAAATTGGTGTGTATATCTATTAAACAATCACTATTTTTCACTCCAAGGTTCAAGATTGTCCTTATTATTTCCGAGAAAAACAAGCCTATATAGTAGAAAAATAGATATTTCTTCATTTTTCTTGCCAAGAAGTTGAACTATGTCCTGAGATAAGTTGAATGTTTTTGAGATTCATATTAATTTACTCTTTCCCAAATAGCCAAATTGTATACTGCTTTTAATTTGAAACGTGTAGCAGAAGACAAAATAATTGATTTTGAAAGTAGAGAATGAGTGTGTTAAATCTTAGAAAATATCGAGGGAAAAAGAGAAATTGCTGGTTATAATCCATTTCTTCTATAGTCTCAATATTTTCCCAAACTACATGATTTGGATAATTTCTACAAGAGTCTTGTTTAAGGAAATGTTAACCCTTTCCAAAACAAGATGGTGAAGACCCGGTTTTGATGTCCCTATTAGTAAAGGCTTGGGAAAACATTGAGACTATAGAAGAAATTGCTGATAATCAGCATTTTCTCCTTTTACTTCAGTATTTTCTGAGGCTTCATTTGTTACTACATGTACATATCTTTTCTAAATTAATATGAAATTTGTCTCCTGCAACTTCTTTCAAATTGAACAGTCTGTATTTTTGCCGTTTGGTAATGGGTTAATACAACATTTTCTTGGCTATTTCAGAATCAATCACCTGTCTCTAGCAGAAATAGTTGTATATGTTGTCAAACAGATAGCAGGTAGGGAACAAGTTTATCATATTTCATATTTGTGACCCGTCACGCTAAAAGGGACCTTATTCGAACTAAAAAAAATCCGAATTTTGACAAACTTGTCCGACGCAGCACAGGTAAAGCAGATCTGGTATGCGAAAAATGAACGTATAGTAATAAAGGGAAAACATTCTGGATTTAGAAAATTACATACTAGTGAGAAGTGTCGGCCCTAGTCTGGCTGCGCGGACTGCGCAGACTGACTATGGCCGATATTTTTCACACACCCGATAAGGTCCCTTTTAGTGCGACGGGTCACATTTCAGAAGAAAAAGACTTGTGCTAATGGATAATATCAATTAGAGATATATTTTGTAAATTATGCATTGCAGTCATGGAAATCAGAATTTTCTCCCTCTGCCAAAATATTTTCCTATAAACGGTGTACACAAATTTCCTATTTATTTACACCAGTTTTAATGTCTGTAGTAGCTTTCAAATTTGAGCAGTCTAGATATTAGCCTTTTTGGAAAGAGTTTAAAGTCAATGTCGTCAAATTGTTTTCAGACCCAAAACAGGCATTAGATTTTCTAGAAAAGATCAAGGAAAAAGTAAAAGGAAGTGAAGAGGCCAAAATATTATGTATGACCACGATAGCTACAATCAAACTTAGAAACAGAGACTTGGAGGGAACAAAGGTAGGCATAACCCATTACCACAAATTGATGTTTGGAAAACATTGTGGGAAATGAAGAAATTGCTTGTGACAAACAATTTCTTTATCTCCCACAATGTTTTCTATCCCAAAAGACAAAAAAAATATTCACTTTAAGTTGCCATTTGCAACATTTCTGATTTGAACCAGTCTAAAATTTTGCTGTTTGGAAAAGGGTTAATGACATAATTCCTGAATCATTGTTTGAATTATCAGGTGAATACCATTAGTTTGTAAAACAGACTAAAACAGACTAGTTTGTAAAACTAACCCTTTCACAAACAAGACCTGGTTTTAAAGTCTCTGATAGAATGACCTTTGGAAAACACAGATTTCCAGAAAATTCATGATGCATTTCAGACTATTCTGTGTCAAACCATTTACAAATCGTGATGTATTCACAAATTTATTGAAGATTTTATGCAATTCTTGTGTAATATGTTTCCCTGCCATAAATAACTGACAATGGCAATAAATTTTATGCTATAAATAGACTTGATTTACCATTATGTTTTGATAAACCGTCGATGTTGTTATAAGATCTCGTAACTATGGCTTGAATCAAGCTGTAGTTATGAGATTTTATAACAACACCTATGAAATACTATTTGTTTGTCCGAATTTACGTCACAATTAACTGGATGAAATTGAACCCTATTGTACAATCTGTTTTCAAGGCTATCGTTGAAGAATGTCAGGGTCTGTTAGAATCTATGGATGGAGTAACATCAGTACACAGTCGGTTCTACGAGTTGTCCAGTAACTATCACAAATTGATGGGCCACCATGCAGACTACTATAAAGATGCCTTGAGATTTCTAGGTTGTACACAGATAGACAATATACCAGGTTTGTTGTTTTCATTTGTGACCCGTCACGCTAAAACGGACCTTAAGGGACCTTATAGGAAGTGTGAAAAATATCAGCCCTAGTCAGTCTGCGCAGTCCGCTCAGCCAGACTAGGGCCAACACTTTTCACTTGTATGTAATTTTCTAAATCCGGAATGTTTTCCCTGTCTTACTATATATTCATTTTTCGCATACGGGGTCTAGTTGACCTGTGCTTGGTCTGACAAGTTCGCTTAAATTTGAATTTTTGGAGTTCAGATAGGGTCAGTTAGGGTCCCTTTTAGCGCGACAGGTCACATTTACTTCATATTTCTGGCCATGATAATCAAGGCCACTTATCTCCTAAATCACAACATTCGGTTGTTTGTAAAAAAATGTATTTAGGGAACTTCTACTACCCCTTGCAGATGAGAGGCAGGGACAATGCGACAATTGAATGCTAAATGTCATCATTAAATCGTGATTTATTTGTTTTTAGCTCAAAAATAAAAAATCTGAGAATGTCACTGGAAATTAAGCTTTGGATGGGGATCACATGCATGTGAAAATTCATAAAGGGTTGCTGCATATTCTCTGATCTTTGATTTTTGATGTAAAACAATGACATCTCGAACAAATGATGGCACCCGCCTTTCGTCTACCTTGTTTTGGCTCCCTCTCAAATGCAAAAGGAAGTTCTCCTCATGATATTTCTATACACAACCAAACTGAATGTTGTGATATAGGATATTAAAGGCGATGACCATAGTAAAGTAGGTAGTGCCTCAGACTCTGAATGACATTTTTAGCGAGCCGGGACTTTATGTCTGGGGAGCTAATGTCACAGCCCTAGTGTCGGTGTCGCGTCTTCAAAAACTTTAACCTGGTTTATATCTCAGGCACTATTTGAGATACAGCCTTGATACTTCATCCATGGATACCTCCTGCCAAGACCTTTCATTGGGACCATGACCTTTGACCTACTGACCTTGACCTTGGAGTTTTACCTACTTTTAAAAAACTTTAACCTGGCCTATATCTCGGCCATTTTTACAGATAAAGCCTTGATACTTCACACATGGATACTTCTCAGCAAGACCTTTCATTTGGGACCATGACCTTTGACCTAATGACCTTGACCTTGGAGTTTGACCTACTTTTCAAAAACTTTAACCTGGCCTATACCTCATGCACTATTATAGATAGAGCCTTGATATTTCACATATGCATACTACATACCATGGCCTTGACCTTGAGACCATGACCTTTGACCCAATGACCTTGACCTTTGACCTTGGACTCTTTTTGTGACAAGCTCTCGTATAGGCGAGCTATGTTGTCCGTGGACAGCTCTTGTTCTGGGTTTGTCCTGTCTGACATGTTCCTCCCACATTTAGGTGGATAATTCTTAATCTAAGTAGGATAACCAGTTTTCATCTCTCTGCTCTTTGTCTGTTATGTTTTTACCCATTACCAGACAGCAAAACTTAAGACTTGTCCAAATTCAAAGGTGTTGTAGACGACAATATCAAGTGCATGGAATTTTTACATTTTTAGTGTTTTTGTGTAGAAAACTTTGTGGGAAATGAAGAAATTGCTTGTGACAAGCAATTTCTTCATTTTCCACATTTTTTTCTAAAGCATTTATCTTGTAGGGCGTCAAAAGGCGTCATTGTTTAGGAATGGGTTAAGTGTGTTTGATGAAAGGGTATCACATTAGTCAAGTGGACTTAGCTTATGTTTACTAGGTATCGACTTTGTAAATAAAATGTACAATTATTCATTGTAAGGTTTTTGTGGTCTCTCTATTTTTGTCTGTCTGAACATCCACATCTTGTCAATGCAACTTCTCTTACATTTATGGATGAGTTTTGAGGTAATTGTAACAGCCTTACTTTGGACATATTGTTGGGTGTGTCACAGAAAAGGGAGACTTGATGCTAAAAGCTTTGTGTATTTTGCCTAGGGCACTCTTGTTTTAGCTTGTTCAAATTTGAAGCAGTTGCAAATAGCAAAGTTAATGTTACTAAATGTACAGAATTTGTATATTTAAGCATGAAAAGTGTCATGAGCAAAGAGAATTTTAATCAGTACTTTTTTCGTACATTATTTATTTCCTATGCTGCCTAACTTAGTTCCCTTGAAACTTGTTTATTTTTGGGGAAATTGTTATATGGGCACGTTTTTTTGTCCAGCCCTTTTTGGTTACATCATAAATCTTTTTGTGTCCAACTTTTTCCACAAAAATAACATGTTTTGCTGCGATTAGTATTTACTGTAGTGTCGAGGCAAAGTCATATACAAACACTTTTCCACAGAAGAAGCAAAACTTTCCAGTAGTTTTGAATTTATTTGCGACTTAAAATTCACAATAATTAGTGATGTAACAATGGACGACGCACTGGACGACACAATAAAATCAGGTCTGTAGACAAATGAATTGCCTCTTTCTGCTTTAGCTTTCAATGTTTATTGAAATCATTTTGTTATTGAACTTGAAATCTGCATAATTTGTGCTAGTTAACACAAAACTAAGGGATGGACTGTACCGAAAGCATTTGGGAGGTAACTGGAAAATTTTGGGTCATGGTTACATCATCTTTCGTAAACCAAATATATCCTGTAACAGTGTTCCAAATAAAATTAGACCTCTTGTAGAGGCTTCAAAAGAAAAAAAAAATATCAAGATATAGTACTGCTTATAGTTACAACCTTTTGAAAATGATTTTACCAAATTTATTGCAAACTTTCTTGCTTAGATGTAACTGGGACACAGTGTTTTTTTCAGTTGTGTCTTTGTTAGTGTTAGTACCCGTACTTCTTTTGCATAAAAAGTTTAAAATGTAGACATTTTTTATTTGCAGGGTTAGTTAACTAACTTCATTTAAGGACATTTTAACATAACTTCATCATGTGTAAAGCATCTTCAATTCAGTTATCATCCATTTTAAGCAAAGATGTAACAGGACGAGAAAACAACATTAAAATTTTGTTGTCCAGTTACATCTTTGCATCTTATTATAAATTTATCCTGAATGCTGGTCACAATTTCGAAGAAAAGCATTAAAAAGGGAGGGTTTGGCTGATTTGAAACTGCTTCCATTTCAGTGCTATTACCATAGCCCATTCGTACACGATTTATTGATCAAAAATATTTCATACACAGTGTGGCTCGAGTGTGGGGTATTCAACGTCGTATTGTGGCCAGAACTCGCCGCGAAATGGCATCTTTCTCCGCATCAATTACAAGCACAGAGGTGCAATGTGTAATTCATCGGTACATTCGCATGCTTTTGCTGCACTGAATTAAACAACCGGACATTTTTTCTTCATCCACGACTTTCATTTGAAAAACTTACAACTGCTTCTTCTTCCCAGCTTGTGCGTCCGCCATGCTCATTGTTTCTAGCCGCTTACAACGCGTAAAACAGTAGTTTGGCGCCAATGAACAAAATCACGCGATCTTTTCGGCGATAATTCGCACTGTAAGGTTACAAAATCGATTTTTTCAAAAATTTGCGACGTAACATACTGGACAAAAATTATACCCAATCGATTGTGATTTGCTCTTTATTTGTTTTGTTCAACGTTGTAAGCATATTGATTCGCCACCGGCACGTTTCGTACACGTTTATCTCTATTGGAAATGGTTAAATACTTAATGTTCTCAATATTATTGGGGTTTGGTACTCAAAACCACGACGTAACTTCTTGGACGTGAAAAATTACGTCACCAATTTAATTTTGGAATTTGATTTTATTTCTAATGCCATTAATAAATTGCTATTTTATAAGTTGCAGTTTGAAAGAGTGAGCTTTTGAAAAAACTATAAAAGCTGGATGCATTTCCTAAGGCTTCATATTCAGTTTGCACCAGCAAAAATTTCAACCCTCTTACTTAAGCGGTCCATTAAAATGTCAAAAAATCACCACTTTTATGACCTTTTTCCCTGTTAAAGGCATGTACTAAACACAAGTTTTTAAGATATTTTATTAGAAAAGATATTATTCTGTCTATTCCAATTAAGTTTTGTTGTGTATGACACACTAGAGAAAAGATATTTTTACATTTGTAGAATTATTGGTGATGTAACCAAAACGGGCTGGACAAAAAAAACGTGCTCATATATCCATATCTGTTTTCAAATCTTTACACAGCTGCTGAACAAGTAGAGAGAGCGTTCAACTTGGGTTTAGCTGCACTGTTAGGGGAAGGCATTTACAACTTTGGCGAATTGGTAAGTAAAACTGTTTGGTGTTTCGTACATTTATAAGTATAGAGGAGAATATTAACCCATTACCAAACGACAAAATTTTAGGGATTTCAAAGTCAAAAGGTTCCACTGATGACAAATTGGGAGTTCATGAGGACAGAATTTGTGTAAAATACAGCACAGAAAATATTGTGGCAAAAGGAGAAAATGCTGATTATCTAATATCAGCATCTTTTTTTGCCTCAATGTTTTCTCAAGACTTTTCTGTAAGGGAAGTCAAAACCAGGTCCTGTTTGGGAAAGGGTTAAGGCAGTAAAGATATTCTAAATGTTCTATATCACATCCAAACCCTATGTTATAGGTACTCATTGGAATTGTCTCAAAGAAACCTTTGCAATGAGTACCCATAACATAATATGGTTTGATGAACATTGAAAGATATTTTGCATTTGAACCTCCTCTTATCTGTAGCTTTATAAGTATGATTACATGTCTGTTCTATCTCAAATAGATCTGAAGAAAGATTCAAATTAGCTGCAGTATTGTTACAATGTATAGATGAACAATATCAAGTTTATTAAACTGTTTAATTTGTAGGTAATTTATTTCTGGTTATAAAATGAAAATGATGAAAATATACAAGGCAATGGAAAAAAGCTGAAATAGCAATGTTTTTGGTGAAAAGCGACAAAATACACCACTTACTTTGATTTTGTTAAAGCTATGTTCACCATTACTTTTGCACGATCAAGAGGTCATGATTAACAACTTTTATTGTTTGTTTGTAGTTAGCTCACCCTGTGTTGGAGTCCCTCAAGACGACAGATAAAGACTGGGTGGTGAATCTCTTGTATGCCTTTAACAGTGGAAATATCACCAAGTTTGATGAACTCAAGAAATCATGGTCACAACAGGTAATGGCATGAAAATACTTTATGACTGCAACACATGTAAACAGTACAATATCACACTCAAAAATTTTAAAAGAAATTTTTATATTTATGTAATTTTCGAGTCTTGTAGGTGTCTCACACTTGCAAGATTTGAATAAATGCATGCAAAATTGTATTGAAAAACAAGAGCTGTCACTATAAGATGACAATGCCCCCGACACCGCTTTGATTTTAAATTATGGCCAATCTATGTTCAAGGTCAAGGTCATCCAGGGGTCAAGGTCACCAAAGTATGTGCCTACAGAAAGGTAATGTACCAAGGAATGTTGTGGTAAAGTATGAAGCGAATATGTTTAGTAATAAGGAAGTTATGGCCAATGTTAAAGTTTTTGGACGGAATGACGGACAGACGGACGGACAGACAGACAGACGGACAGACGGACAGATGGACGGACAAGTCAAATTTATGATGCCTCCCTATCGGGGGCATAATAAGAATGCATTTTCCTTGTTTACATAGGTCATATTTACAAATTTGTGCCATGATATTGTGATAAGACTATAAAACAGCTTCTTTATTTTTATGCCCCCGATAGGTAGGAATCATAAATTTGACTTGTCCGTCCGTCCGTCTGTCTGTCCGTCCGTCATTCCGTCCAAAAACTTTAACATTGGCCATAACTTCCTTATTACTTAACATATTCGCTTCATACTTTACCACAACATTCCTTGGTACATTACCTTTCTGTAGGCACATACTTTGGTGACCTTGACCCCTGGATGACCTTGACCTTGAACATAGAATGGCCATAATTAAAAATCAAAGCGGTGTCGGGGGCATTGTCATCTTACAGTGACAGCTCTTGTTCATTAAAAATTGTGTAAAGAAAGTATGGGGTTCATGAAATGGAGGTCCTCATAAAGTATTTTTTTACAAAGATTTTTTTAATGAAACAAGTTTTCTGTAAGGTAAATGAACACCAAATGCATTTGTGTCTTTATGCAAAAATCCAATTTTTGTATTTTGTCATTACAAGTTTTATAATTATAATAAAGTTTTCCATGTACATGTTAGCTATTGATTCTATTTTTGAGCTTCTATCATAGGTTTTGACATGCCTAGTGGAAAAGACTTGGAAAAATGTTGAAACAAAAGGAGAAAATACTGATAAAATGCATTTTCTTCTTTTTGCCTCAATATCTTCTCTGCTATTATGTACACAAATAACATCTTCCACATACATTTTGTCATCTTAGGCTTCATTCAGATAGGAAAACTCCGCATTCAGCTGTTCAGAAAAGGATTAATTTGTTTTCTGTATTACAGCCAGACCTAAATGCTCATGAAATCCAGATGAGACAGAAGATCTCTTTGTTATGTTTAATGGAGGTATGATTTTCTTAGTCTGTATGCCTTAACCCATTACAAGACAGCAAAATTTTGGACTGTTCCAAATTCAAAGATGTTGCAGACAACAATTTTTAGTGAATAGAATTATACATTTTTTGGTCTTTTTGGGAAGAAAACAATGTGGGAAATGAAGAAATTGCTTGTCACAAGCAATGTCTTCATTTTCCACAATGTCTTAAGGGGGAATGCTCCAGTTTCCTAAAAAATTTTCCCAATAATAGAATTTATTTATATTTTGTATGTTGAAATTACATGTTATTACAAATTGAAAAATAAAATAAAAATGGATGGTCAGCGATCTTGTTTGAATTTTATAGGCATTCGTATCACATACCCCTACATCGAAAAAATGCACAATTTCTTGCACATATCCAAGGTCACTAAAATGCTTATAAAATGCTATTTATTTATCGTTTAGTCCCGAAAACGGATTTAAAGTAACGTCTTACATTTAATAAGAACAGAAAACCCAAAATAGGTGCTACTATAAACGCGTAAATGTATAAACAGCATGCTCACGTGTTCGGTTAGATCAACGAAGCTGGAGTGTTTTGTGTCAAAATTTGCATATTTTTGGAAATATTTCAAGTTCTACATAATAGAATTTGATAAAACTCCCTCATTGTATTAAGCAACATGTCCTGGTAATAATTCAAAAATAAAATGTATAGGTCAGCGCACTTATTAGTGAGTTACAGCAATGTTTATCAGCTACATATGAATAAAATGACGCAAAACAGTGTTAACTGCATACACACTTACGACTGTCTTGCTCTAAATAATCGATTTCCATCTTGAGAAAATCAGTTTCGCATAATAAATACACTTTACCGTCGAAAATGGTAAATTGTAATGATGTGTTATATTATTGAAAATATGGTAGTGAAACATATCGGTACGAAACATCATGTAATTTACTACAGTAAAGACCGAGTGTTCCGAAAAACTGGAGCATTCCCCCTTAAGTCTTTATCTTGAAGGGCTTCAAAAAGCGTCAATGTTTGTGAATGGGTTAACCATTTTCATGCTATTCACGTCATATTATTGCTGCCACAATAATTTTGGCAGTCGAAATAGACTAAAATCAGCCTGCACAGATGTGCAGTCTGATCTTAGCCTACACTCCCTGCTTTCTACCAAGTTTTTGTTGCAGGCACTTGAGACAATCTGAATGAAAAAGCTCAAATTGGTATTTGTTTCAAACAAAATTGAAAGACAATGGTTAATTTTTCCCAATTTAGACAAAACTATTTTATTTATAGATCTCTCTAATTTATAGATCTCTCTACCTTTTCACAGACATCTTAATTGTCACATGTCTTGAAAGCATGTTTTGCTTAGTTAGTCTTAATTTCATTACCATTCACCAAACAACTAGATTTTAGATTGTTCCAATTTTAAATCTATTTGAAGACCATAACATGAAAAGTATTGACTTTGAAGGAAAAGGAGAAAATATGGGTCATCAGCATTGTCTTATTTACCCCTCAAAGCTTTCCAAAGCCTTATTTGTTAAGAGACAACATCACTAGATATTGCATGAAAAAGTACTGAACAAAGGCTTGAAATCAAGTGAATTGTTCAAACTTTCACAGCATTTAGATAAGTATTTTTTGTCTAAATATCATTTGAGTGGTTCAAGTTATTTTTAGTCTGCAACTTACTGCAAATCAAAATGGTCTAAAATTTTTGCTATTGTGGAAAGGATTAATGTGTTTCTGCATATTTCAGATGACATTTAAAAGACCAGCTACAAACAGACAGCTTACATTTAATGAAATTGCCATAGAAACAAGATTACCAGAAAATGAGGTAAGTTTGTGTAAGGTTCATATTAGGTTAGAGCTCCAGATAAGAAGGGTGGTGTCTTTTCAAAATGCAATATTTCACTTATTATTCATAAAACCTTATGTTGTGGGTTCTCATTGGAATCGTCTCATTGAGACTATTCAAAGTTCCCACAACATAAGGTTTAGAACTGAAATAACAAAGTTTGAAAAGAGTTGCATAATGTCAAAGCAGTTGATGTTAAATGTAGAAATTCTGTATTTTATAGTATAGAATATATTTAGTGGACATTGATGATTATCAACATTGTATTCTTGCTTTCAATTTTCCCAGACATTTTCTATTAGGTGTATCAACGCTTGGGAATGGCTGAAAGAGCTGTAAGTTTATAAACAAAGTCATCTTGTTTTCACAGGTAGAAATGTTGGTAATGAAGGCATTAAGTCTAGGGTTGGTGAAGGGTTCAATAGATGAGGTTGATCACAAGGTACATCTCACATGGGTCCAGCCTCGAGTTTTAGATCTAGATCAGGTACATACACTTTTAACTCATTACCAGACGCCAAATTTTAGGCAGGTACTAAGATGTTGCAGACAACAATTTCAAGTGAATGTAATTTTACATTTATTGTCTTTCTTTGTAGAAAACATTGTGGGAAATGAAGGAATTGCTCGTCGCAAGCAATTTCATAATTTTCCACAATGTTTTCCAACACTATTGTCTTTCTGGGAATACAAAAGGAGTCACTGTAGAAATGTTGGTAATGAACTAAATGAAGGCATCAAGTCTAGGGTTGGTGAAGGGTTCTATAGTTGAAATGGATCACAAGGTTCATCTTACATGGGTCCAGCCTCTTGTAACAAGCAATTTCTTCATTTCCCACAATGTTTTCTACCCAGAAAGACAAAACATGTAAAGTTCCACTCGCTTGAAATTGTCATCTATGAATTTTGACGGGTCTAAAATTTTGTTGTATGGGAAAAGGTGAGCTTATCTCAAACAAGAAAAGATTCTATGTCCTCAACGTAAAAAGCTTGAGAAAAATTGAAGAAACAGAAGAAAATGCCTATGAAAATTTTTTATCAGATTTTTCATTTGTTATAAAGATTTAATATTTGCGCATAATAGGCAACAATTTGATCGCGAAGTTTTGATCAAGTTGTGTGAATAGTAAAGTTAGGGGGAAAAGGGCAATGCAATACAATAACTAGGATCTGGGAAAAAGATCCTTATGAAATCTGATAAAAATCTACAGTTCACTTACAGTAACATCTGACAGGCAACAGTAGGGACCATCTTCTATGACCCTTTTTTCTGACCAATAAAATGAAAGATTCTGAAGAGGATCAAAATTGAAAATAAGGCCGCAAGGACATCCGATTTCAGTGCATAACCATGTGTTTGTGCATTCTTTTCATGGGAAATTTTATATAACAACAGATTTAATTGGTATGAGTAAATATAACCCATTTTACTTTCCCAGGGTATTAGAAGATGACCCCTAACTGGTGTCTTTCAGGTGTCACTTAAAGTTAACACCGGGTTTTAATCAGATTGGCCTTTATGGTATATTAGACCAACCTTGATCCGGATTAGAGTGTGTTTACTTTTATGAAGATCAAGGTTTTTTCTCTTATAAAACAACTTCCTGTATTAGTAATTGTACAAGGATAGCATAGAGCTGCACTTAGGCACATGCAGATCTGACAGCACTGTGGTCTCTTATTATAATGTCGGAAGGGCCCTAACTTCAAATTGTGTCTTGATACCTTTCAGATCTCTACGATGCAGCAGAGGCTACAACAGTGGTGCGAGGATGTAAGACAAATGGAACGTCTACTGGAAGTCAAGGCTCATGACATTCTAACATAGACACTCACATCCTTTTCTCAATAATTTGTTAGACCAGGACAGTTAACCGGTTCCCACACATTGATGCTTTATTTTTGAGGACCTGCATGATAAAGGCTTTGGAAAACATAGTGGAAAATGAAGAAATTGCTTGTGAAAAGCAATTTCTGAAGAAATTGCTTGTGAAAAGCAATTTCTTCATTTCCCACAATGTTTTCACACTAGAGACAAAAACAAATTACAATTTCATTCACCTGAAATTGTTATATGCAATATCTTTGAATTTGGACAAGTCTAAAACTTTGCTGTGTGGTATTGGGTTAAAGGGGTTTTCATTATTTGACCACAAAATGAATGTTAACAAAAAGAAATGTGAACTGAATATTTTGGAAACTTTTTTACACAGAGGTAACAGAATACCACACTTTGATATTTCTGAATGTTCTTTTGGAAGATATAATTGAAATTTAATGAATGCGCTCATGATGCTGTTTACTAGTTACCTACTTTAACCTTTTTATGGGCAACCATATTTGGACTGTCTAATGTGAAGCTGTTACAGATGAAAAAAATGTTTTTCTAGAGGAGTAAAAAACATTTGAGCTGGGTTCGGGATAAAGAGTCCTAATGGCAATTGATGACATCATGGATCCATATCAGCTTCTGCACACACACAAATCAAGATCTTCGCTGTGCTCTAATAGCTTTATCAGAACATCAATCAACTTTGTTGCATTACTCTTGATTAGACTGTACTAAGGCCCAAGGTGATATCATCATCTATTCTTGAAACGTGGTAGACTCATTTGTTTGATGTATTTTAAGTTAGCTTTTTGAACTTTTCACTTTGGATTGATGTAAATTTTTCCAGTTATGACAGCTTGGTTGGAAGTATTTTATATAGTTAAGAAGACTGATGCTAGTAAAACATTTTCAAAATAGCAATCATTCCAATTTGAAGGCTGCAACAGATAGTTAAACTGGTATTGATAAAGACAGGATATGTATACATATAAATAGCACAAAATTTACTTGTAAAAGTAGAAAATGCTGTTTGTTAGCATTTTCCCTTTTTGGACTTTTTCAAAGCTTTTCCACCAAAACAAGGTCTTGATTGGGAAAGTATATATTCGTCGATGGGAAGTCAAAACCTCGTAACTCCAGCTTATTCAAGCTGTAGTCACGAGGTTTTGACTCCCCACCAACATATTATTGTATACACTGTCAGGTAAATGCTTTCAATAAAAGTGCTAATATTTCTATGCTATCAATTTTGATCAACTGTGATTGTGTTCTTTAATGACTAGAAATGTATTACATGTATAAATATTGTTTTCGTTTTGTTTAATTCATTCATTACCTGAATGCCTCCTTGATGCTATAAGGGCTGATTTTGTGCTGATTCTAAGAATTAGAAAGTACCGTCAAAAGTCCACAAAATAAAATTTCGAGAAACGGATCATGTTCATCAGAGGTCAACCAGATATCGTATTTGAAAAATGAACAGATTATAAGAATTTAACATCCTAGATTTAGAGATTCATTTTAGAGTGAGAGGTATTGATCCTGCATATAAGTATTGATCCTAGTCAGGCTACGCAGATTGACTAGGGACAATACTATTCACACTTCCTATAAGGTCCCTTTTAGCGTTACGGGTCACATATTTTTGTACATGTCCATATAAACCATTTTCTAAAATTAGTGTTTGGGACCGATGCAATTACAGACTGCTGTAGATGCTGTAGTATTTGGTACTGAAGATTATATGATTTGTGTACCCATATAGCACAGAAAAAATCGAGGCTACAGGAGAAAATGTTTGTAATTATCAACATTGTCTTCTTTTTGCCTCAATGGTTTATTAGTCCGCCAGCAATTTGTTGTGCTTGCAAATCGTTGGTGTAAATGCAAAACCTCGTATGTCGATTTTTGCGATTTTCAAAGTTAAAATCTTGTGTGTCCAGTAAAGACAATTCTTGCAGGTTTTGAGATTTTTTTACTGGTCAATAATAATGACACATTATTTGTGAACAATATGTCCAAATTTCAAGTAAAAACTTTCAGTTAGGGAAAGTTATTACACTTTCTTCCTTCCCCCTTTAAAATTTTCCAAAAACGAGATACGAGGTTTTGCATTCACAACGACGAAATCCTACTGTTTCAATCACAATCTGATAAAACACTAAAATGAATCTCCATAGTGTAAAGTTGTGCATGTCGCTTACGTAATTCGGATAATTCTCTCGCGCAATTCGGATAAATTTGCGCCATTGCTGGCACCAAGTTAAACAAGTTTTTCAGTAAAAATTTGTTTTATGTTCTGTTACATCATGATTATAACATGACATAGGCATAGTTCATTTGACAGAAAGAACAAAGTTGAGCACCAAAATTAACAACACAAGTCGAAAATTTGGCGTTTCTCCCAAAACCAGCAACTTTCTGTTGACAACAAATTTTCTTCTTTGAAAATCCATCGACTCCTATTCAGTAGTGTTTTGAGGGCATAAAAAGATAGGCAGCGAAAACAAATGAAAAGCACCTTTAAACCTGATTCATTGTTGATCTTCAAGTATGATGCATTACATCGATTGCGTATTCACCTTCATATAATCGTCGATTTAAATGTCACTCAATCGTTTCCGGCCGAAGACTCGTCCATCTTGAAAACAGTGGCTTTATACGCGTATATTCATATCTTTGATAAAAGTTATTTTTCGTGACTATTATCAAGCTTTCCAGTTGTAATTATCCTATTTATTATATTTACAAATATCTATAAAATTTCGATCGGTAGATCAACAAAATGTTTTTCGCAAAATTCGGAACTATTTTCAGCGTTATTTGGTTGTGCCGGGAAACAGCATCCTCGAATTAGTAAACAGACGGCATACATGGAACGTATCTGCGTAATAAAACATATTTAATGAATGATGAGTTGTCAGACACATTAGAATTGATATTTGAAAGCTGGTGTACGTATTACTTTTCTTCGATTTTCAAAGAATTTGGACTATGCCATGCATAAATATGAAATAATTTGCACCGGAAATGGACTCTGTTATGTTTTGAAATTTTTTCCTAAAAATATTTTATTTCACAAAGACAAAACGTGCATGCACACTAAATACAATATACATTCCGTCTCTACACAAATTAATATTTTAAACGATATATTAAATGAAATTTTATTGTAGCATAATTTAAGAATGTATGGTGTAGAGCAACGACCATTACAAATAAGTAGCGTCGGGATATTTATGTATCATGTTTTTTGGGGTTTTTTTGCTAATTTTCTTTGCAATTACCGAGCAATGCAACATTACAACAAAGGGAATGTTATGCTAACTTACAACATAATTCTGATAACAAGATACCTTTAAAATATGTTTACACTTTAGGAATCAATGTAAGTGGTGTGTCAATAGAAAAATGGGGAAAGGTTATTATTATCATGTGACATATGTCTTCACTGTAGGAACCATAATTGATTTATTTCAGTTCATCAAATAAAGAAAAATAACAGTTTATTAGAAAACTTACTTTGACTGCTTGAGAATATGGCCAAATTTTTTAACCTTACATAGTGTTTCAAAAAAAAATTGTTCCACATTGAATTTCATATGAAAAATGAAGAAATGGCCAAAGTTTATTAGCTCACCTGAGCACGAAGTGCTCAAGGTGAGCTATCGTGGTCGCTCACCGTCCGTCTGTCCGTCCGTCCGTCCGTCTGTCTGTCCGTCCGTCCGTCCACAATTTCTTTAAACATCTTCTTCTCCACAACCATTTGGCCAATTTTGACCAAACTTGGTAGGAATGTTCCTGAGGTGACCCTTTTTAAAACTTGTTCGCAAATTTTTGATTTGTCAAAAAACGTGGGCGTGGCAGGGCGGGGCTTAAAAATCCTATGAAAATTCTTTAAAAATCAACCATTGGGCCAATTTGAATCAAATTTGGCAGGAATGTTCCTTAGGTGACTGTTTCCAAAATTTATTCACAAATTTTAAGATTTGTCAAAAAATGTGGGTAGGGCATACCAGACTTTGAGAAATCCTAAGAAAATTCTTTTAAATTAATTCAACCATGTATGATATCGTTTGTGGGAGACAAAACCCCGTAACTACAGCTGGACAAAGCTGGAGTTACAAGGGTTTAATCCCCCACTGAGGATATGTCTAATCCCCATAAAATAAACAAAGAGGAGAAAATTGTTTACATTTACCGAGAAATGTTTACCAGAATGGGGAACAGCAGGTAAAAAGGGGTAAATACATTCTATCTGTTATTTAAGCTATCCTTTGTTGATGGTACTAATTTAAATAGTTTTATTAGATCATTCAAATGAATACCCACATCACAGGGTTTGATAAAGTTTAAACATTGAAAGATATTTTACAATTTGTAAAGCCCTTAACCTCTCCTATTTGAATCTCTAGTACAGTCTCTAGATATGTACTTTAGTTTAACCCTTTCCTGAAAATGCCGGGTTTGACATCCCTAAATAATTAGAAAAGGCTTGGGAAAATATTGAGTCAAATGAAGAAAAGGCTGATAATTAGTAATTTTTTCCCTTTGTCTCAATATTTTATCTGCTTTATTTTGCAAAAATCCTTTCTTTATCCATATCAATTTTATGGTCTTTTTTTTTCATATTGGAACTGTCTATTCCGTTTGGAAAGGTATTAAGCAGGCTTTGGCTCACATATTGAAAATGCTGGGAAAATATTATCGCAAAAGAAGAAAATGCCGATAGCCTATATTTGCATCTTTTTCCTCATATCATTTTCTGTCGACTTTTGTAAATGAATGCAGTCTTACTCAGCATTCTGTTTTGTTAGTTACAGCAGTTTTTAATTCTACTGCTCTGATGTTATGCTGTTAGGAGAAGATTTAACCAAAATCAAATTGTAACTGTTCAATGAATAGTTCCCCTATGTTGTGGGTTGACTGGGTTCCATATAAAAATGATAAAGAGGGCAGTGTTTGACAATCTTTTCTCAAATTATAAGACCTGAATATTTGAAGATTTTGTGTAGTTTAATGTCTAAAGACTGAAAATTATCCCTATGCTGTAGCTTCTGATCGTAACAGAAAGTTCTTATATATAGTTATATGCCTTTTCAATTGACAAAATTACCATTTTCGTTCATGTCACCTATGTTCAGGTGAGCGATATAGGACCATCATGGTCCTCTTGTTTTCGTAAATGCACGTTTTTCGAAGAAAGTAACTTCATGTAAGTAGTAGTGCTACCAAGTTTAGACCGTGGTGTATGTTTGTGTGAAAAACTAGCCAACTTCATTCAAGGATAACTATGTTCTTGGTTTTCCTAGAAGTCGTCCTTTTTCGCAATGTTTTGATTATGCTTTACAAGGTAAACCAGAATTAAGTTGCTTAACATCTTCTACTCATGTAGAGCTTTAATTTGATATATAATAATGGCATATACATGTTAAGAATAAATGCAAAAATTAACTTTGAATTTTGTGTAGATACCGAATTTACCTGAACCTTAAGGAAATTGTGTTCATGCTTGACATCCATCACCATATTTACACCAGAACTTATTTCTAAATGATATGTCAATAACACTCAGACAAATCCTTTTCCATACGAGCCAGATTTTGACAGTTCTAGTCGAAACATTAAAAATGACAAGAGCCATTCCTCCGGACCCATGCACAAATCAAGTTTTTGAGGAGGACTACGTTACTCAGCATTTGGTCTGGCAGTGTGTCCAAGAGCTTTGACATTCTCAATAGCTGTGTCAAACTCGAATGTTATATCACTGACAGTATCTTTAAGCTCACATTGAGACACTTTCTCTACATCTCGTGACAGCCGTTTCATTCCACGCATGGCTTCTTTAGTCGCAATAAACACGTCAATGGTATTGGAAGAATTTCCAAATCGCTCAACATTCTGTTTCAACTCTATAAGTTTCTTTTTGATCTTGTTGTTAGCCGTTATTGTATTTTCTACAACCTTCATTCTTTCATCAACACTTGTGTTGACATCTACAAACGCCTCATTTCGCAGCTTGTCCAACACCGAATGCAGTTTTCTGATCCTTTTGTCGATGAGCTTATGAAGCTCATTTTGTCGTGTTTTTGCTACCTCTGTCAAACTCTTAGCAGAGTCCTCCTCTTCCTCTTGATATCGCCTAGTGCCGAGTCGATATCACTGATTGCGTTGTCATACATTGCCTTCAGGTTTGACGAGTTCGCTAACTCTGGAATATAATCAACCTGACATCTTGTATGACTCTGGTGAAAACACAAACTGCAGATCAGAAGATCGTGGTCATTACAGAAAAACTCGTTGACTTTCCTGTCATGTTTCGGGCATCTACGCGATAATCCCCCAGGGGTCGGCTTGCTGCTAGAATAGGCCACCACGACATGCTTCAGCTTACTGAAGTATTTCTGATGTTCGGTGTGGCAGCCGCTACACAACAGCATATCACATGTTGTACACAGTTGTGTTGGTGCTAGGTTTGAATCCTCACATCAGCCACACAACTCTGAAGGACCTGGTAATGCATCACTTCCTGTCACGGTCTCGCATTGTTCGGAACCAGAATTCACGGGTAATCCCCTTGATGCCAAATTAGTATTGCCTGCAACGGTTTTGATTTTGCTGTCTGAATAGAAAGTATTATTAAGTTATGATACTATGTAAATACAAAATTAGATATTTACTGTTTAATGAATGTTGATATGTGTTGTTTGACAGATTTTCTAAAAAAAAAAAAAAAAAAAAAAGCACAATCCAGATTTTTAAAAAAAGTCTGGATCTACTACACTAGACATTTGAACAGCCGACAAAGCTATAAACGTGTGCTTGGTTTTAAGAAACTGAAGTCTGAAACTGAACTGAACCTTACAACATTGGTTTCTTTCAAACACAATGTCTAAGACTTCTAGTGCTGAGATATCTGGCATTGAATGCTAATAATAGCTGGTTTTGGCTTTGCTTCTACTCTTAACAACTGCAAGTATTTACTAATAAGGCAAAACATGGATGAAATGATAGTTACTTTAAGATCGTATACATTTGGATTTTAGTTTGATATGAATTCCATCAAGAACTATTCCATCAAGAACTAAGTTCTCTACAATTGGACAAACATTCCCGTTTGGACTTGTTTTCATCACATCCTAGCGACAAAAAGTATTGACCAATTGACACAAAACACAATTAAGACGATGTTAAAGAGACATAATATTCCAATTTATTTTTTATGCTCCCCGAAGGGAGAGCATATATTCGCCGCTTTGTCTGTCCGTCCGTCCTGTCCGTCTGTCATTCCGTCCGTCTGTCCGTCCGAAGTGATTTCTCCATAACCCTTGGGTCAAATCAATTCAAACTTACTATGTGAACTCCCTATGACATAATGCCGATGTACTTTTCCCGGTTTTTGGATTTGAGGCCTCGTCATGGGAAAAGGGGACTTAAGGTAAAGTATAGTTTTTCTCTAATTTCTCCTAGTCTTATGGTCAGAATTTGATGAAATTTCATATTTGAGTAGTAAATCAGATGCCCTTGACAATAAACTATGTGAAATTTGGTTATAAAAATTATGTCATGCAAAAAGGGGGCTTAACATTTGCTAGCTTTATGTTAGCTCTGCATGGCATACATTTACTGTGACGATGCCTTATTCGGGGAGCATTGTCCGTCTCTGACGGCTCTTGTTTAAAGTATGTTTTGATGCCATTTGGTTATTCTAATGCGTTCAAATGATATCCTGAGAAGCGATCTAGTCACTTTCAATTTTTGCTAAATCCCTTCTTCAATATCTAAGCATGCATTGGTTTGATACATCTACTCCGAAGCCTACAATGACTTTCTGTATGTTTGGGTACTGCCAAATTACAATGGGACAGGGGAGGATTTCTGAAGAGTTTGATTTGTTTACATGATCTTAATCCAACTTCCTGATTACTTTCACCTTGTGTCACAGCATTTCCGTTTGGTGATTTAAGGCCACTATGATTCTCTGGTCACCAAATTACAGTTTTGATTTTGTTGTTTGCTCTTAGAACGACAAATATTGACCAATCCAGACAAAACTTGGATTGGATAATACAGGAAATTCAGTGAGACGAGACACGCACTCAATACTCTATAGTTTCTAGCGTGACCATTCTAGGCGTCGGTGTCAGTGTCGGCGTCACGCTTTGGTAAGGTTTTTATATATGTGCAACTGTCAAATCTCTTTTTCTACTAATGATATTGCTCTGAAACTTTGCACATGCCTCTGTCACCATGATATCAGCCTTCATTTTTGGTTAAGATTTTACAGTTTTTTTGCAACAGCAATTGTTCTCAAACTTTGCACATGCTTCTGTGACTATAATAATTATATCAGTCTGTATTTTTCACTATCAAGCACTTGAAAGTGGCGCTTTGCTGTCCTCTTACAGCTCTTTGTTTATTGTTATACCCCCACAACAAAGTTATGGGGGGGGGGGGGGTATACTGGAATCGGGTTGTCCGTCTGTCCGTCCGTCCGTCCGTCCGTCCGTGGACATAATCTTGTGTCCTCTTCTCCTCCCACAGTTTTTGACCAATTTTTCTGAAATTTTATCAGGATGTTTCCTATCATATGAAGTCGTGCACCTGCTATTTTCATCTTGATCCAGTCATTAGTTTCAGAGTTATGCCACTTTGAAGTTTTTAAGGGGGGGGACATAATCTTGTGTCCTCTTCTCCTCCCACAGTTTTTGACCAATTTTTCTGAAATTTTATCAGGATGTTTCCTATCATATGAGGTTGTGCACCTGTAATTTTCATCTTGATTCAGTCATTAGTTTCAGAGTTATGCCACTTTCAAGTTTTTAATGTGGGTGGGGGGGGGGGGATAATCTTGTGTCCTCTTCTCCTCCCACAGTTTTTGACCAATTTTTCTGAAATTTTATCAGGATGTTTCTTATCATATGAAATTGTGCACCTGCAATTTTCATCTTGATCCAGTCATTAGTTTCCCAGATACCACTTTGAAGTTTTTAATGAGGGGGGGGGGGTCAAAATTTACAATTTCATTTTTGTGTTCTAACTTGAGAACCGTTTGACCTAGGATCATGAAACTTTACACAGTTGTTGCCCATGACCAATGGAGGTGCCCTATCGTTTTGGGGTTACCAAGGTCAAAGGTCAAGGTCACAGTTGGACTTTGTTTAAAATCCGTTTCCATGCTCTAAGTCAAGAACATTTTGACCGATAGCACTTTTTCAGTGACAAGGCCTTAGTGGGGGGGGGGGGGTATTCGTCCGCTTTGCGACAGTTCTAGTTATTCTCTAATTTTGGTTGTTGCAATATATTTAGCCAAGATCTGGAAAATATCACTATTCACAATTGAGACCAACATGGATCCAGATCAGCCTAAGTTTTTGTTCAGTGTGATCAAAATCCATTTGTTCTCTTAAAGCTGTTCAATACATGATAAATCTTAGACAGCAATATGTAGATCTGTGCTACATAATACACAAATCCTATTTTATCAACCTCCATTTTATAATGAACAGTAGCTTTCAAATAAGACCACCCTAAAATTTTGTCGCTTGAGAAAGGGTTTATAATGGGTAGCGTCTATTACCTTGTGCACTGTCTTTCGGCCACCTACTGTGTTCGTCTCTAACCTCTATAACAACTTCTTGTCCGTCGTAAAGACCAGCATCTTGTAAAGTGCGATCAAGTTTGTCCAGTAGTTCATACATATTCGACATGAATCTGTGCCACAGGCGCACTTCACAATCATCGCTGATTGAAAACTCCCTTTTCATGACGTCTCTCAGGAAACCTTGTAAAAAGCAGTTTTATTTCAGTGAATTCAGTACTGTTTTCAAAAATAGAATCTAAAACTTTTTGAAGGCTTGTTACAATGGAAATCGAGTTTAGAGGATAAAGCTTCTAACAACATTGCCGGAAAAGAAGTTGACAAATCTCATTCTTTAAAAGCCATTAATTTACATATCATAATACAAAAGTCTAATGTTTTGATTGAACCTTCTTTGTCATGAAATCAATTCTGCAGCAGCTGGTCTAGATTTACATGTATCGAGTCCGAAATGTTTAACGTTTTGGAGGTAACGTGGTAAGGGTTCATATACCGGTAATATGCAAATAATACGAGCAAACTAGATCTTGGATTCAATTTTGGGTTGTTAATCACTGGCCAATTTATATCAGTCCCTGATTTTAACAAAAGGGTCTTGACACACGGAAAAGAATTGTATATAGACTCTAATTACGCGAATCTGCATGTTCAAAGTGGCGGGTCCATTTACCATTATTAATGGTTTTACAATATCTCTTTCATATTGTTTATTAGTTTGACTCCAGGATAAATTCATTGTTGAATGTTGAGCAATATTGTTGAATAAACAATCATAAATAATTATGCAGGTGTGTCAAGTAAAATTTGCAGCAATTTATTCAATACACGCCGAATCTGATAAGCTATACTTGTTATTGTGATAATCAGCATTTTTAGCTCACCTGAGCACAAAGTGCTCAAGGTGAGCTATTGTGGTCGCTCACAGTCCGTCGTCCGTCCGTCCGTCCGTCTGTCCGTCCGTCCGTCCACAATTTCTTTAAACATCTTCTCCTCCAGAACCATTAGGCCAATTGTGACCAAACTTGGCAGGAATGTTCCTGAGGTGACCCTTTTTAAAACTTGTTCACAAATTTTTGATTCGTCAAAGAATGTGGGCGTGGCAGGGCGGGGCTTATAAATCGTAATAAAATTCTTTAAAAATCAACCATTGGGCCAATTTAAACCAAACTTGGCAGGAATGTTCTTTTAGTGACTCTTTTGGTAATTTGTCCACAAATTTTAAGATTTATCAAAAAATGTTGGTGTGGCAGTGTCAGACTTTAGAAATCCTAAGAAAATTCTTTAAAAAATCAAACAGGTAACATATGGTTAGTGGGAGTCAAAACCTCGTAACTACAGCTTGACAAAGCTGGAGTTATGAGGTTTTGATCCCCCACTGGGGAAATGTCTAATCCTATTAAATAAACAAAAGACCGGAATTGTTTACACAAACTCCACCAGAATTGGGAGCTGCATGTAAAAGGGGGTAAATACATTCTTTTTGTTATTTAAGCTATCCTTTGTTGTTGTTACTCATTTAGATAGTTTTGATTAGATCATTCAAATGAATACCCACATCACAGGGTTTGATAAACATTGAAAGATATTTTGCAATTTAGAAATCCCTTAACCTCTCCTATTTGAATCTCGACACTCATTCTACAAAAAAGTCCACAATTACTGAAATTCTATGTCCCCCACTAGTAATAAATTCATCGGAAGGTTTTTGTTTTCGTTTCTTTGCTTAAGATTATACAAAAGACACCTTGTACGTATTTCAAGCATGATATAAGACCAGGAACTATTTTTTCTCCTTAAATTTTACATTTCTTTAGCTTATTTTCCACGAATTTTGGTTGTCCCTGCACTGGTGCAATTCAAGATCAGCTTAATTTTAACACAGTTTAATCTATATTTGCCTCGATTATCTTTCTATTCTTTCCCAAATATAATTTCCTGTAGTCTGATTAGTGTTTCATGGGAATGCAGGACTAAACTTTTTTGAGATAAAGGTTTTTCTGATGTCCCGATTTCCAGCGTAAGATACATAACGCTACTTTAACTGATAGTAAAACACAACATGATTTGTTCCTAAGGTCAAAACGGTTTTTAGTGGTAGGTTAGATATCAACGTAAACAGAAACACACACAAAAAGATCAAGCTTATTAAAATTTTCGAATAAAACAACATCAAAGTTCAAAAACAAGAATCCCCCCATTTTTTTTCATAAGATACGTTACGGCTTAAACCTACTTTTATTTCGAATCTTTCACCATTTTTCATACACGTGATATACTAAATGGTTCCAAACCTTCTTTAGAAAAAAAAATTTGCAGCGTAATTAACCAGGGGGCTTTATTCCTGGTGTATTTCTTTAAAAACTAATTTATGAATAAGATACGTTACGATAAGATACGTGACGCTCGACTAAGTCAGGGCAACAAAAAACTAATGTGATCAAATTAGACTATCCACCTGGACTTCTTTTCGAACATAGTACACTTTGGACAAAGAATAGACATCCATCTTAATGAAATCACCATTTTTATACAATAAATGAAAGAAACCAATACAAAACAACCATATGTATTCCAACGCCCTCCAAAGGAAGACAAGCTATGGAAAACTTCTGATAACATTCTTTGTAGAATCGTTGATCCAGTTGGCACACAAAAACGCATGTGTCATTTAGTAATAATTCACGAAGTCCTTGAATTATTTGAAACAATAAAACAAATGAAATCATAAGATACGTTACGAACCATTTTGATTGCACTGTTTTCAAAATAAGTGCTGCATTGGCTAGTTTTACTATAGTATTTTATCATGTTATGTATATGTTTAAATGGCAATTGTTGCAAAGAGATTAGAAAGGGTATTTGGTGCAATTATCCTTTACCATTGACATAATTAAGCATTTCGAATATATTGGTATCTTGTTTAATCCTTATTTCTCGGACTGTCTTCTATAATTCAAGCTTGAAACCAGTGCATTTCTAACCAACGCCTAAGCCTACAGATATTCCTTTCACTTTTCACCAAAAATATACGAAATGTGATAATGTATGCATGTTCAAAAGATAGATATTTTGTGTTGAAATAAGATACGTTATGGCATGGTTCCTTGCCTTGTGACAATCACTAAGGCTAAATAAATTAGAATAAGATAATTTTTGTGTTATAATTCAATTGAGTGGTATCTTATCTTTATATTTTCAGCAGAAATTCATTATATTTCATACAAGGTCTATTCAATTCATTCAAAACAAACAAAAAATAATGAGAGAAACGGTATATCCTTTAAATACGAACTTTAAGGCCTTAATATTTTTATAACAAGTCAATCAATCACCATTTTCTCCCAATACAATAAATTCTTGATCTGGCGGAAACCTAATATGAATCGTCATCCAACACCAATAGACAAAACTAATGTGTAAACAGGAAAACCAAACACCATAACGTATCTTATTATGCATAGACGTCACTGTGTTTGGATCCAAAAATTGAAAAAATCCGGCTTTGTTTGGGTACGCTAAAATTGAATTCTCTAATTTCAACAAATATTTTGCAAGAATAAGTCAAAAACTAAGTCTTTCAGACTGGTCGGTTTTTCAGATTTTTATATTTCTAATTGTGGACTTTTTTGTAGAATGAGTGTCTAGTCTTTGGATTTATAATCAGACTTGCTTCTATTTTGCAACTAATATATTCTCTTTAACTCCTTACCAAATCATTATGGAATTAATTATTTTGCAATGAAAAAAGGGCCCTGTGTTGTTGGTTCTTAGGGTTTATATAGGGGTTAAGAGTTAGATCTCTAACATTTTGATCTTTGACTTGGAAAACCTTTTCATCTCAAAACGGTATTTTTTCATAGGGCCCTATGTTGTTGATTCTTGGGGTTTATATGGGGTGAACTCTGTTGATAATTGGAACCTTCTCATTGATATCATGGGGAAAAGGGCCTGAAAGACAAAATTCTTGTTAGCATTGTACAGGCTACAATTTTGGCCCAATGTTCATAAAAATTGGTCGGAATGTTTGTGTAGTCACAGAGAATTGGAATATTGAATATTCCTTTGGATACTATGGGAAAAGGTGCCATAATGACAAAATCTGTGTTGGCACTTTAGAGGCCATAATTTTGGCCTAATCTTTGTTAAAATTGATCAAAATATTTGTCTAATCACAAAGATAAAGCTTTTCAACAATCTGAATGTTCCATTTTGATATCATGGGAAAAGGGGCCTTTATGACAAAATCTTGTTAACACTCTAGAGGCAAAAAATTTGGTCCAATCTTTATGAAACTTGTGTTTGTCTAGTCACACCGATGAACTCTGAGGAAAATAGGAATGTTCTATGGGATAGCATGGGAAAAGGGGCCTTAATGACAAAATCCTTGTTAGCGCTATAGAGACAATAATTTTGGCTCAATATTCATGAAATTTAGTCAGATTATTTCTCTAGTCACAAGGATTAAGCCTATTGACAGTGGGAATGTTCTGTTGGATGTCATGGAAAAGGGACCTTAAAGACAAAATCCTTGTTGGTAATGTAGATGCTACAATTTTTGTCCTATCTTCATGAAACATTTTCAGAATGTTTGTCTAGTCACAAGGATGAAGACTATTGAAAAATATAATGCTCTTTTGGATATCATGGGACAGGATGCTATCATTTCTCACCTTGTGAATCTCAGTTCAGGTGAGCGATTAAGGACCATCATGGTCCTCTTGTCTTTCTTTCTATCATGCTTGTTATCACTTTCGCAATTTGGCATGTCAGAACCGGATGTCCTTTGAAAAGTTGTTAATGATTAGAGAAACAGGTCATAATTTACATACCAACAGTATCTGCTCTGCTAAACTGCTTTCTCTTCTCGATATTATCATTTATAGACCATTCAGCCAGACCCAGATACCATGGGTAAATCTCTAACTTTAATGACTTGGTATATATTCCTTCTTCGATCACTTTTCGTGGAAACCCACTCTGAAATATGTTAACACTTTCTTAAATCGACTTAGAAGGCTGATGAAGACGACAAAATGAACATTGGTAAAGATAGGGTTTGTGCATGAGATAGGTCAGAAAATATTGAGGCAAAAGGAAACAAGAGTGCCATGGTCACAATATACGCCGCTCCAGAGACTAAGTTTTAAGGGGGCATAACTCAGGCAAAAATCAATGAACCATAAAATCCTTCCTTCATGCACATCTACCAATTGAGGTGATAACATTGACCAAGTTTCAAGAAGATCCAGCCAGAAACTTAGGAGGAGTTGCGTTGACAAGAAAAGTGGACGGACGTACGGACGGACGGACGGACGGACGGATGGACGGACGGACGGACGGACGGACAGACGGAGAAGATGACGCCAATATACGTCCGCCTCCGGCGGCGTATAAAAAAATGTTTTATATTTTATGTTGGCTCCATGTTTACCAAATTATTTCTATAGAAGGTGTCAACAAGTATCATTTTTAGGAATACGTTAATATAGGCCTATAGATATCTTAGTTTTAGATTTCTAGTTATAATTTGTTAATAAAATGTTATGTTCGTCTTCTTTGCATTTCATTGCTTTATCAATTGAAAATATCGAAACGATCTTTGCCAATAGACTGGCATTGTGGTCATAGCACAGTTATGACAGTTACATGTAAATGACACTTGCTCATAAACATTTAACCAAGAATATTAAAGTCCGAAAAGGGGTAGAATTCTACTAAAACAAAGATTCAGAGTGATGAGACTCTGTCTAGAGGTTGAAAATGTGATAACAGTCCAAGCATATAAAGTCGGTACTCGATGTGTCGACATCGGATAAGTCGGATTTCCGCTTAAGTCGAAGTGAATGTTTGGTCCCGTACTCTTCAACGGATTTTAAAAAGTTCAAACAAAATTATAATAAAATAATTATAGCCATTGAAATTTAGTAGGAAAAGGATAGAAATTGCTCGTGTCGAGCAATTTCTTTCCTTTTCCTACTATATTTCAATTATGAACGCACTTGATTAGCAATAAATAAGCCAAATGATAATCAAACAAAAACCGGTCAAAATCGGTTTACTCGAACTCCGGATATGTCGGGGTATTTTGACGGCCCTCTGACTTCGACACAACGAGTGTCGACTGTACATGCAAAGTTTCAGAGAAATAACAACATCAGAAACAGAGATGTGACATTTACAAGACTTAATGAAACCTTAACCAAAGTATGATGCCGGTGATCAGGCGACAGGAATACCCCAATCTCTACTTTAATGGATAGTCGAGCTTAAACTAAAGCTGGTAAAAACCGATTGTAGAGGGTACCATAAATATGTCAGGAACAACACAAGACATCATTTCCATCTTCCCCGCAATGTTTTCCATATTTATACCCCCGCAAAACGAATGTTTTAGGGGGTATACTGGAATCAACCTGTCTGTCTGTCTGTCTGTCTGTCTGTCTGTATGTATGTATGTATGTCTGTCTGTATGTATGTCTGTCTGTCTGTGGACAAAATATTTCTCTAGAGTATATCTTCTAAACCATATATGCTACCAACCTCAAACTTGGTGCACTTATAGATCTCATTGTGAGGAAGTGTCATGTACAAGAATTGTTACGCTGCCACGCCCACTTTTTGGGTTATTGCCCTTTGTTGTTTGTACCCATGCATTTTTGTCCAGGACATATCTTCTAAACCATTAGTGCTAGCAACTTTAAACTTGGTACACTTATACATCTCATTGTGAAGAACTGTCATGTACAATAACCATTACTCTGCCACGCCCACTTTTTGAGTTATTGCCCTTTGTTGTTTGTACCCTTACATTTTTGTCCGGAATATATACTGAGCAAAAAAAGTTTAGCACGTTTTTTAACACATTATTTTTTCAGTTTATGATAATTGAATGAACATTGCTTTGTGCTGTTCAGTTGTCCCGATCGACAACAATTACGCATACAGTGCATGTGTAGAGTAAACATTCAGTGTATTGGACAACGTCCAGATTAGCAAAAATCACGTGCGGCACGTGTGCAGTGACATCGATAATGTCTAGCTTGTCCAAAAACACACGATTACACAGATATTTTAGCAGATTCAATTTAACCGTTACAAATTCTTTGAAATTGATTATGGGACGGCGAGAAATGATGACGTAAGTTCGACGTCAGAGAGCTTTTTGCATGCTCCAAGCAGGTATATCTGTTAGAGATGTCGCTTTGCTTTTCAATTGTCTCCAATTGACAATTACGCGCCTATGGCACTTGGTTTATGCAATTTTAGCCACCAACGACCGACCTAAATCTTGTAGACCGTGTAAAACGACGTTCAGGGAGGATCGTTTCACAGCGACGTCTTGACGACGTTTCGAATTCCTGTCTAGTAAGAATTTACTGCTACTCCTCCAGGACGTCACAAGGTATACCGTTGGTGACCAGACTGTCCGGAACAGGCTCCACACAACTTGCGTCAGGGTCCTCCGATCTTACGCCAATGACGTCAAGCATCGACAGGCAAGGCGTCAGTGGGTATTGACACATCGACATTGATTCAGGAGACATTGGACTGATGTCCGGACGAATCTCGTTTTACGTGTCATTAACTGACCGCAGAATTTGTGGTTGGAGAAGATGCGTAAGGCTTGATACCAATAACGTCATCATTGAGACTGTTACGTCGAGTGCAGCGTCATTTTTAGGCAGGAATAAATGAAAACAGTTAAACAGACCTCATTTCAGTTAATGGCAACCAAACGGTGCAAGGGCACTGCAATGAAAATATCCAACATGTCACAGGACCGTCTTACAACGACACAACGTTGTGATATTTCAATAAGATAATCACCACCCACTTACTCCAAGGAACATACAGAATGATCAACGCCTGAACTGCTTAATCACCAGCAAAAGAACACATGAAGAACCTTGTTGAACGTCAGGCTAGAGAAAGTAATGACGTCTATAACGTAAATGGCATTGAGCGTCATCTGCAGTATGAATAGGCAAAATTTCTTTCTGTGTGGTCAGGAAGCTTCTCTGCTACATGGGAAGACATTGAATGGCGGTCCTAGCTGCTTATGCTGGACATTCGCGTCATTGAAAACTGCCTGACTTTTGATATCTGACCCCTGTGCACTTTAACGTAAGATACCTAACTAACGCTTAAGAATTTTGAAACAAAATTTTCAGGCAGCGCCAGACAATTGAATTTTCAAACACATTAGAGTTTTATTTTTATGGATTTTGGAATAGTTTTTGACTAGGAAAGGACATTTTCCAAGTGTGCTAAACTTTTTGTGCACAGTATATCTTCTAAACCATAAGTGATAGCAACTTCAAACTTGATACACTTATACATCTCATTGCAGGGATTTGTTGTGTACAATAACCATTACTCTGCCACACCCACTTTTTGAGTTATTGCCCTTTGTTGTTTGTACCCTCACATTTTGTCCGGACCATATCTTCTAAACCATAACTGCTAGCAATTTCAAACTTGGTACACTTATATATCTCTCAAACTTGATACACTTATACATCTCATTGTGGGGATTTGTCATGTACAATAACCACGCCCACTTTTTGAGTTATTGCTGTTGTTTGTACCCTCACATTTTTGTCCGGACCATATCTTCTAAACCATAACTGCTAGCAACTTCAAACTTGGTACACTTATATATCTCATTTTGGGGAAGTGTCATGTAAAATAACTGTTACTCAGCCACGCCCAATTTTTGAGTTGTTGCCCTTAGTTGTTTGTACTATGGCATTTTTGTCCGGAACATATCTTCTAATTCATACGTGTTAGCAACTTCAAACTTGATACACTTATAGATCTCATTGTGGGAAAGTCTCATGTTCAAAAACCATTACTCTGCCATACCCACTTTTTGAGTTATTGCCCTTTGTTGTTTGTACCTTTACAACTTTGTCCGGACCATATCTTCTAAACAATAAGTGCTAGCAACTTTAAACTTGTTACCCTTTTTGCCCTTTTTGTTGTGAAAGCTTGTGCGGGGGTATCAAGTCACATCAAGTGACAGTTCTAGTTTTAGGCGTAAAAGACAGGATTTTTGTTTATTCAATCAGAGCTACAGACAAGAGGGAGTGATGACCTTTCAAAATGCAATATACTTATTGTTTATCAAATCCTATGTTGTTGGTACTCATTCAAGACGATTTCAATGAGTACTAACAACATATGGCTTGGATTTGAAATGAAAAAACAAATAAAATGTCTTCACTCCCTCTTATCTGTTGCTCTGTTCAATGGTACAAAATTACATTACCTGACCAGGTGTAATGCCATACCAAGATTTCAGTTGGTCCCATGTATCGGCAGGCACCAAAATGTAGTCGAGATCGTCTATAAGATGTTCCTCTAACTTCTCATCCTCTGCAGAAATAATACATCTACATGTATATTTATATACATGTGGCATATCATACAATGGTGTATACAAACATATACCATTGTTAAAAATCAAATTCAACTAGAAAATCCCCTTAGGACAAAAACCCCTTGGTCATTTTGACATGGGCGGACAAAATCCCCTTAGTAGAATTACAAGGGCGGACAAAATCCCCTCTGTAGATTTAATAAGGAGGACAACATCCCCTCGATGAAAATGCAAGAGCGGACAAAATCTCCTCGGTAAAATTTCTAGGGCGGACATAATCCCCTCAATGTTCAATCTATTTCTAATACCAGAGGAGGGTCGAACCTCGTAACTGCAGCTTGTTTTAAGCTGCAGTTACGATGTTTTCGTTGAAAAGCATCGATATGCGGATCCCGTTTTTAATTGGACGTCCGAAAGGACGTACAATTCTTATAACCACTTTTGGACAGGCGAAATGGGTTTTCATTACCAAAAAACCCTTTCTCAGACTCAATTGCCAGTTGACCAAAATTCAAAATAGATTTTGCGACCATACAGGAAAACTGTCGTATCTTTTCCTACTTTCTATGTGTTCTCTAACAAATACTATAAGATTCATAGGCCGATTCAATTCATGCCACGTCTTAACCAACTTTACGATCTTTTTTCGATTTAATCATTTTCTTGTAGTTTTTTGACTTTCGTAATATTTATTGTGTAAAGGGTAAGATCTTTAGAAAGCGATACATGCATACACTATGGTTATAATGTAAACAGACACCCTATATCATCAGCAGCAGCGATAGCTCAAACGGGAAAGGATTAACCTCGCAACCTTTTTTCAGTTTGAAATTTGGAACGCCGTTGGTTCAAAACCTGTTCGGATTATTGCTTCTGTAAAACGTTTGTTTTTCTTGATGTGTTTACTGAAAACACACATTTTAGAATGATTGCCCAATTTAATGCACGTATTGTGTATGATAGGTTCCTTTTCTTTGATCATTGTTGTTTAAGTCTTTGACATATTTAAAGGAACGGGGTTTCCACGAGACGTACTTTGGAACCAGGGTTTTGAAATTGATTATCGGGGAGTGAGTTCATTTCGCAACTCGGGTTCGACTCGATGACAAATCGGGGTTCCATCTGAACAGCCTCAGATGAGACACTAGTGAAATCCACCTATTCAGAAAAATAGTTGCTCTTACGAGTTTTTTTCTCCAGCATCTGTATCACTGATATTCGACAGTATCATGACCTATTTACATACTGATCGATGATCATGACAACAATGATTATTACTAGTGTAAGACTAAGTGACAGCGATCTGAATTTATTTCGTTTAAGAGACCCGTTTACGTGTATTGAGCTAAGAAGATGAAGCAATGGGTCTGCAACAGATGGTACCTGGATGATCGTATGAATATGTTTACAGATAGGGACATTTCTATTCTGAAATTTTCGTTGATAATGATATGAAGATTTAAATTGCTTATTGTACTCCACTGCCATTTTCCCGACGGCACGTTCCCAATTTCTTCTTTTTATGCACATCTGTAGATGTAAGGATGTTGCGGTAGTACTTGTATGAGGAATCCATGGTTAGGTGCTCCAATTCATCTGGTATTTTGTTTCAGGAAAAGTATGTATTGAATTTGTTTTGTAATCACAACCAGGGAAAACTGCTACCGTGTTTTTTTCTTTTTTTACCTCTAAACAGGAATAAAAATCAAAGTGCTTGGAGCACTATATTTAGACGCCTCTCATTGATTGAGCGGAATTGTATGTAAATGATCGGCGTTTCATTACTTTATTTCGTTGAATTTGTGTTAAGATCGATTCTAAATCACTGCGGTCGTTTTTTCGCCAACGATGGTGGAGATAGAAGTCGAACAAGAGTGCCATGGTCACAATATACACCGCCACTTATAAAACTTGAGACAAAAAATGACATTGACAAGGATTTATAAATATTCACACAAAAACCTGTAAAAAATTGTGTTCACAAAAAGGTTTTTATAAATATCCAGTCAAAAACCTGGAAGGAATTGCGTTCACGAGACTGAAATATCATTAAGCCCTAGAGACTAAGATTGAAGGGGGCATAACTCAGGCAAAAATCAATGAACCATAAAATCCTTACTTCATGCACATCTACCAATTAAGGTAATAACATCCACCAAGTTTCATAAGGATCCAGACAGAATCTTAGAAGAAGTTGTGTTGACAAGGCTGCAATTTCAATCAGCCCCAGAGACTAAGTTTTAAGGGGGCATAACTCTAGAAAAAATCAATGAACCATAAAATCCTTCCTTCATGCAAATCTACCAATTGAGGTGATTGACCAAGTGTCATTAATATCCAGCCATAAACGTAGGAGGACTTGCGTTGACAAGGCTGCAATTTCAATAAGCCCCACAGACTAAGTTTTAAGGGGGCATAACTCTGGCAAAAATCAATGAACCATAAAATTCTTCCTTCATGCACATCTACCAATTGAGGTGATAACATTGACCAAGTTTCATTAAGATCTAGCCAGAAACTTAGGAGGAGTTGTGTTGACAAGGCTGCAATTTCAATAAGCCCCAGAGACTAAGTTTTTATGGGGCATAACTCAGGCAAAAATCAACGAACCATAAAATCCTTCCTTCATGCACATTTACCAATTGAGGTGATAACATTGACCAAGTTTCATTAAGATCTAGCCAGAAACTTAGGAGGAGTTGCGTTGACAAGGCTGCAATTTCAATAAGCCCCAGAGACTAAGTTTTTAAGGGGCATAACTCTGGCAAAAATCAACGAACCATAAAATCCTTCCTTCGTGCACATCTACCAATTGAGGTGATAACATTGACCAAGTTTCAAGAAGATCCAGCTAGAAACTTAGGAGGAGTTGCGTTGACAAGAAAAGTGGACGGACGTACGGATGGACGGACGGACGGATGGACGGACAAGATGACGCCAATATACGTCCGCCTCCGGCGGCGTATAAAAAAAGATGATTAAAAAGAACAATGTCTGAGTAGAATTCGAACCCAGGGCCTTCCGGATATAACATGTGTAAAGAGTACAAGGTGAGTGCTCTGCTAAGTGAGCTATCGCGGCTTTCATTTATGTAGCGCGTTGGCTTACATTTTGAATAAATTGCTTTGTAGCGTACTTTATAAAATCAATGAAAAGTATAACTGACGACAATACTCATAGTAAACCGAAACAAGAAGACAAAAGTGCTAATCGCATGGCCTTAATTGAATTTGGTAATCAAATTAATAGTGATTATTCATAGCGACAAATCAGTTGTCTTGAAACGGCAATCAAATCAATTTGAAGCCTGAGAAGGGTTTTCTGGTATTAAAGCCGATTTCGTATGTCCGAAACCGATCTTATAGAATTAAACACAGAAGGATGAATAAAATATCTTTCGTTCATGTACAATCCCGCTCAATCAATCAGAGACGTCCAATTACAGTGCTCTCAGCACTTTGATTAAGGACTTGTGAACAAACAAGAATTGTCCGCAGACAACATAGCCCGCCAATTCGAAAGCTTGTGCCAAAAATGGAGTCAAAGAACAAGGTAACTAGGTCAAAGGTCATGGTCTCAAGGTCCAGGTCATGACATAAGGCATCCATATGTCAAATATCAAGGCTTTAACTAAAATAGTGCATAAGACATATACTGAACCTCAGAAATAACGCACCACTTTCATTTTTCACTATAACTTCTTTATTGTGTTACTTTTTCAAACTGTAAAACCACAACCCGAACTGCTATCAGTTTATTCGTTTCTGGTCAAAAAATTGTTTCGCTACCTTAAAGCAATCAAGCGTGACGAACGCGCAAACGGGACTACCCTCTAAAGTAAAAGTCACAAAATCAGTACTGTGTGAGACCACTTTGCAGAGCAATACAGTCTGTGCTTTGTCGACGCATTGAACTGATCACATTTTGGATTCTGTCATTTGGAATGACTCTCTACTATCCCTGCATCACTTTGTTCTTTAACCCGTGTACCTGTTTGAGCTGATTTTGGGACCTTTGGTGCAACCCTTCCCGGGCAGTCCAGCAGTGCACCAGTTTGTTGGAAACGTTCTCTAAGCTGGCCAATAGTCTTGCGATGAAATCCAATCGTGTGTACAATAGCACGTGACGTCACTACTGTATGCAACATCCCAATAGCACGATAACGTTCGTCAGTGGAAAGTCTTGGCATTGTTAAAGGCATAAAAAAATCCGACCAATGAAATGTTTGGGTGTTTTCTTTCTTTCACCGACTACACGTACCACATAAACCGATAAGCTGGTTTGTGCACTAGGTCAATACTGCAGCACGTGCAGAAAACCTGTTTACCAAGTTTGGACGGCTAGCGTCACAGATGAATGGGTTTTGTGCTCAAGAGTGTGTTGTGTGCATACCTAGTGTCCGGTGGATACCGAATAATACTTTGTCAACAAAATTAATGATTTAATTGAAAAAATATAAAACAAGAAAAAGTGGTGCGTTATTACTGAGGTTTAGTATATTACAGGTTAAAGTTGTTTTTTAAAAGTAGGTCATACTTCAAGGTCAAGAAGTCAAATGTCATGGATCCAAATGAAACGTCTTGGCAGGAGAGTATCCATGTGTAAAATAGCAAGGCTCTACCAATAATAGTGCATAATATATAGGCTAGGTTGAAGTAATTTTTAGCTCCACTGGCCGACAGGCCAGCGGGCTATTGTCATGGCGCTGTGTCCGTCGTGCGTCCGTGCGTCCGTCCGTCCGTCCGTCCGTAAACTTTTCCTTTAAAAATCTTCTTCTCAAAAACCACCAGATAGATTTCAACCAAACTTTACAGGAATGATCCTTGGGTGACCCTCTCTCAGATTCCTTGAAGGAATTCTGATTGAAGTAGAAAGTCTGGAGTTATCTGCCCTTGAATGTCAAAAATGGCTGTTTTGACTTTGTTTTCACTCTAGCAACTACAAATATTGACCAATCAAGACAAAACTTGGACAGAATGATGGTTACTATAAGATCTTGCCTGGGTATAATTAGCCCGATCTGAATTTTACATCATGAGTTATGTGCCCTTGAAATTGACAAAATTGCCATTTTCGGCTCTATTTTGACTTTGTTCTCACTTCAGCAACTACAAATATTTACCAATCAACACAAAACTTGAATGGAATTATGGTGACTATAAGATCTTGCTTGGGTGTAATTTTCAGCTACATCTGAATCTTACATCATGAGTTATTTGCCCTTGAAATTGACAAAATTGCCATTTTCGGCTTTATTTTGGCTTTGTTTTCGCTCTAGCAACTACAAATATAGACCAATCAAAACAAAACTTGGACAGAATGTTGGTGATTATAAGATCTTGCCTTGGTATAATTTTCAGCTGGATTTGAATTTTACATCATGAGTTATGTACCCTTGAAATTGACAAAATTGCCATTTTCGGCTCTATTTTGACTTTGTTTTCACGCAATCAACTACAAATATTGACTTATCAAGACAACACTTGTACAGAATGTTGGTGACCATAAGATCTTACATTCATGTAATTTTCAGCTTGATATGAATTTTACATCATGAGTTATGTGCCCTTGAAATTGACAAAATGCCATTTTCGGCTCTATTTTGACTTTGATTTCACTCTTGCAACTACAAATATTGATTTATCAAGACAAAACTTGTACAGAACGTTGGTGACTATAACATATTGCCTTGGTATAATTTTCAGCTTGATTTGAACTTTACGTCATGAGTTTAGTGCCCTTAAAATTGACAAAATTGCCATTTTCGGCCTTATTATTAAAATTCATTTTTACAACCATTAGTATTCATTAATCAATACAATAACTTTCACAGAATTTTACTGACCATAAGATCTTACTTGCTTGAAATTTCCAGCTTGCTTGTTTGTGCAGCCTGAACCTTTCAAATTGCATTCAACAAGACAAACAGTCAGGCCTGTGGAGTTTCAAATGAAAGGTTTTGGCAGGAGGTATCGATGTGTGAAATATCAAGGCTCTATCATTTATAGTGCATGAGGCATTGGCCAAGTTAAAGTTTTTGAAAAGTAGGTCAAACTCCAAGGTTAAGGTCACTAGGTCAGAGGTCATGGTCCCAAATGAAAGGTCTTGGCAGGAGGTATTCATGTGTGAAATATCAATGCTGTATCTCAAATAGTGCTAGAGATATAGATTAGATCAGGTTAAAGTTTTTTTTTTCAAGTGAAGACGCTACGGGACGGGACGCCGACACTAGGGCTGTGACATTAGCTCACTGGATTTAAAGTCCCGGTGTCCCAGGGTAAAGTGTCCCCTGGCTAACCTGTCACCGGGGACACGTTACCCAGGGGTAATGACCCTGGGTAACGTGCCCCCCCCCCCCTTTGAAATTTTCCTTTTAACCGCATTGTGTATTTACAATGCACATTTTGTTTCATAATTATTTAATCCTTTAAAATAAGTTATTTTTCAACATTAAATTAAAATATTTATTATTTTTTATTCTTTAACATTTTCAAAGGAAGAAAACATATAATTGCACTGAATCTTTTATAAAAAACATTTTCTCCCATTTTTTTTAACTATTATTATTATCATTATTAATACTAAATGTGATAACACCAACGTAAATTGCGCAGAAATAATATGATTTTTTTTTGGGGGGGGGGGGGGCACGTTACATCTGGGTAAACTGTCCCTGGGAACACGTTACCAAGGCCTGGGTAACGTGTCTCTCTTCGGATTTTTCCTTTTTAATCATAAATAATTGAAATTTGGCCTATTTTTCTGACAAGGTCCCGTAAAGGCGAACTTAGTTGTCTGCGTTAACTCTTGGTGTGTGTGTGTGTGTGTTTTCTTTTTAATAAGGGTTCTATTTTTCGATTTTCAGACAAATCATGGGTCACACGGTTTTGGTACCCTTTTTTGTATGACGCGGTCAAATTAGAAAGCAAAAAATAAAATGATGTAATGGTCCTAAACAGAAACTTGTTGGATTATGATGGGCCAAATCTTAAAACTCAATCTTCGACGAAAATCAACTTAAACAAGTTATTCAACTTTAAATAGTGATGCGTTGGAACCCTTGCTTAGTATATTATTTCGAGGAGCTATTTTCAAAGCATAAAAAGTTGTTAATAATTACCGCCATCTTGAATGATCGGTGTATTGTCTATTGGACCTGGATGAGCACTAGCCTCATCGAGTTTGTATGTATCCAAACTGTCATATCCAACATAAGACTTCCATTGCTTGAACCATCGCAAGGCTATAAGCCACCTAATTAGCAAAAGGTGTCAAGTATAGTTGCATATAGTATGAAAAATTGTAACGAGTTTGAATTGTCGATTCAAGTGCTTAGTTTATTCAAAGACAGCTCATTTCATCATTTTTCAAACTATACATATACTGAGTTGAAAAAGAAAGTGTGCATACTTCTACTTTATATATCTAAGTAACCGCTGCAATTAACTTTACCAAACTTCTAAACGGAGTTAACTTATCAACTTTCTCATGTCTATTGGCATGGTAAGTAACGTTGGGGGATTAAATTGGCTGGCATATCACCAAACACTGTAAGCACCTTTTTGCGCGTGGTTATCAAAACAAACGTTTCATAATAAACTTTGTTGTCTTAAATCTGTATTCAAAGTGTATAAAAGCTAAATCAAAGATAAAATTCCAATATGCTGACTAGCCAAAGATGCTACGTCTTAGTAAACACGACATATTTCACCCATTCGTTTAACTAGTGACTTCAACCGGCGTAAAATGTGTCGATGTCGTTTAAATGTCATCGTTATGAAATTAGGCGATTGCAATCATGTTTCAAAAAAGAAAGGATACACTCTTGATAGGCTTCAGTCTGATAAACCGAATGCAGCATTGACTAGACAAGATCGTTACATGACGTTGACGCCCTTACGTCAACGTTTCAAAACTACACCATTTACGGCGATTCAGTACAGCAAGCATAATCTAAGCAACATTGGAAATCAACGAATGCAGATAGACGGCTCAGAAGAGATTTGAGACCATAATAATATTATGTTTTTCACATTATCATAATACCAAAATCTTTCGTTACGCCTGCATTAGGCACATCGTCATCGGCACGGGACGCGTGAAAATTAGTCCTGAGTGTGGTGTATGGCCGGACATCTTTTCAGCCTGGGTTTCGCTAAATTTGGGGTCCAGTTAAAGAAGTTGCAGGACGTTGAATACGTCTTGCAATATGAACGCAATGAAATTCCAAACGATAAAATGAAACGTTATGTTCGATCAGTCAGACCACAGTTGTTTGCCGCCATTAATTGCAGACATGTCATAATAGAAATTGAAGCAGAAATCCCCAGAAAATTGCATTGTTTAACCTTCTCACCATCGTCAGCAAGTTCTGTGAATTTTAAAATTGACCCCTATCTCAAATATCTTAAGAAAACCCAGGAAATATTCCATTTCACACAATTGAAAAAGACACACGCTTATAGGCAATTAAATTATCATTAATTTGATATCAATATTATAATATCAAGATTCAACATTACGATAGAAATTCCAGTTATTTTATGTGCAGACTTTCTTTTTCGACTCAGCATAGTTTTGTGTGGAATCACCGACGATAGGCTTAATAAATTTGAATTGTTATGATATACGCTATTTTCTTTATTTTTTTCAACAATTCTTAATCGTTCCCCTTATCGAAAGACCTCCCAAGGTACCCACCATTATCATTCTGATCTAGTCTCAGATTAATTATGATAACAACTTAACAAGCCTGTCTTATCATTTCTTGTCAACACCGAGAATATTCGTGAAAAGTGATGTAAATCACTCTTCACGCATGTTATCAGCTTTGACAAGAAAATGAGGGAATAGCTTGGTATAAAATATCGGAGAGTAGACCTATGGTGGATACTTTATATACGTCTGCAAATATGGAAAACAAAACATTTCTAAAGATAGAGAAAAATAAATAAAGAATCTATGCATATTTGTTGACAAAAGTGAAAGAAAGAATCATAACAAAGTAACGTGACACCATAACCAGATCTTCAAGACGTACATGTATAATTGTGAAAGGTAACCGGTTAGTCTGGGTCCCTGTCTTCTACACTGTATATCACGTAGTAAAAGGGGAGGGAACTCATACTAGGTAACCGGTTAGTCTGATATACCTGTCCCTTATATACTGCGTTATTAGGTCAGGCACACACTAACAATGGCGGCATCCAGTCGGGTAATATTTGTACAAAAAGAAAGAACAAAGATTTTTAATTTTGTGAGCAGGGAAGGGTCATAAGTAGAGTAGATAGTTTTCGGTATATTTTTAACACTAGCAATAAAAGTTTTAAACGAACTCAACGCTAACCCGATATAAAACGGTTTAAAAGTATGTATTGTATATGAAAACTTTATGATGGCAATTTAGATTCTATCATAATCAGTAGTCCCATTAGTCTAGCTTACCTGCCCCTAATACTGCGTTATTGGGCCAGGCACACTTCAACCATGGCGGCGCCCACTGGGGTGATATTTTAACAAAGGTAAAGAACAAAGTTCTTTAATTTTGTAAGCAGGGAAGGGTCATTGGAAGAGTAGATATGTTTCGGTATATTTTTAACACTAGCTATAAAAGGTTTACACGACCTCAACGCTAACCCGAAATAAAACGGTTTTAAATTATGTACATGAAAACTATATAAAGGCAATTTGGTGACACCTCTAACCAGCAGTCCGATTAGCTCAGTGGTAGAGCGTCTGACTTGTGTTCTAGAGGTACCTGGTTCGAATCCCGTGAGTGATACATATTTTAGCAACACGCCCTTTCTTTTCACATTTTTCATACCAAATTGTTCTAGATATTGCAAAGACGTTATAAAAAAACACAATTACCAATTATGTTTAAATTGCATCTTAGTGATTTCTAGAATAGTTTGGTTTGAGAAAATGAATTTAAACAAAAAGTAGATGAAAAACATTAGCCCAACGTGGGATTCGATCCCTGGACCTCTGGAACCCAAGT